>JAHWFO010091679.1:496655-520263 GCA_023313115.1 Rhysida immarginata
AATGAATGGAACATCTTCAAAAACATTTTCAAAAAACATATAATCTACTGCGCTTCTAAGCGCATAATGTCCTACCGTCATTTCAACAGAAATTTGAACAATCAGTTGATAATACGAGAGCTCATATTATTCTTTTAAATGAATAATAAATATGAGCTTAGAAATTCTTTTTACCAATTTTACTTTCTGCGAAAATCATATAAAATTAAACAAACTCGAATTAGAGCAAGAATAACATTCATTTTCAAATTGAGAAGCAACCACCTTAATTGCTATCCATATCTTCTCTTAAACTATGTAAACATTCAAAGTGATGAAATGTAGATTCTTTCCAGAAATATACAGGGTGTCCACAAATCTCTGTTTTAGTTTGCTATATCTTAATTATAGTTGAGCGCAGTGTCACTATTCCTTTATTCGTGAAAGGTAAGTTCTGTAGTTTCAACGTGAGGTTCGCTCTTTTCTGAACGAAACGTTTAGATAGATCGTTGTGGGAGCTAGGGCATGGCTCTCCATCACTGGCACCCCTGCTCCCTAGACATAACGCCATGATGTCCGTATCTTATGGGAATAAGTGAAAAACCACCATTGCTAGAAAACTTGGACGAGTTTTTAACTCGAATCACTGACATGTTGGAAAGAGTGCGGAAGGAGGTTGAATATCGTAAAGAAGTTGATCAACTGCCTGGTGGGAGCACATGAACATTTGTACTATTCATAAATTTTTATTATAATAAATATTGCAAACATTTTTTGTAGACAACCTGTATGTTTACATGCATAATAGTAGAAAATAATAAATATTAAATCATTAAAAAAGAAAATCAGTGTTAAATTTATAATAAGAAAATAAATAAGAGTTTTAATATATTTCAATTCAAATTCATAGACATGAAATACAGAGCCTTTGCAAAATCAAAACTATTTTGCTTGTAAATAGAAATTTTTAAAATTCATATAAAATTATTCACCTTCTCATTATATTTCATTAAAAACAACTAAAGAAGTTAAATTTCCGATAAAAAGTATAATAATTACTTACGTGACAAAAGCTTGTTGAGCCGGTGATCTAAAAAGAAAAAAAATTAGAGATAAGGGACATTGAGCATATATTAAAAAAAACAAAAAACTTCACAATCATAACAAAACTTTAATAGATATTATCGAAGCATTTAATAGATACATTTCATACAAAGAGGATAAAAACAATTTATTAAATATCCAAACCATACACGAAATAAACATGCCATAACAAAAAATTAATTGGCAAACAAGAATTTGAAATTGTTAAAAATCTGATCAAGACTATGATTATTGCATTAAGATTAATGAAAATAAATATTTTGCAGTCTAAGTTGTCATTGATGATTAGTTCTTAAATAATCAAATTTACTCGGAATACGAAAACATGAAACTTGAAATTTCAGTGTGGGTGTCATTTTATTCTTTGACTTCAAAAAAATGGCCAAAATCACTTAATAAATGAAATTCTGTAACAAAATTTGAACAAAAATTATGCGGTTTCAAAATCCCACTAAACGGTTGTCAAATTAAAACAAAATTACTATAGAACTATCACAAATATGTACAGAATGTACCAAATTGATGTACACCATATTGCCATTAATGACCGGACACTTTCGATTTTAGACGTTTTGTCGAATATCTAGAAAAATACTTGACGAATTATCCTGAAATATCAGGGGTGTAAAAAGGATGTTACACCTCATATTTCAGCGAAGGTTTTCTTCCGAAGGCAAATAGGGGACCAACAAAGAAGTGAACCAAAAAAATAATGTTTGGAATCACCCTGTAAAAAATAATGCTTGAAATGCATTGTAGCTGTAGCATATGCTTAAGAGGCTTGTTTTACTTTTCTGTGTTCATTTGTATGAGAATAGCACGTATATTCATGGAGATATAAAGGTTTCTTTAAAAAGGTCGAAATGTTTTCCTAAGTTTTTTGTTTATAACACGCAAGATTTTCAACCCAACCCAATGCCATTTACAGAAAACTTGACAAACTACAGTACAGACAACACCCTGCAATCAATTAGAAAAATATTAAATATTTGATGAAATATGAGTATTTTTACTAAATAATGTTTAACAACTTCTTCCGCACCTACCTTTCAACACATCTTGCACTGTTCCTTCGGTTTCAAACTTGTCTCGGAATTTTGTTATTGTTACCCTTGTTGGCGATGGTGTACCAAATTCAATCCTCCAACGTCGTTGAACCTTTCTCCACTTTCCAATAACACTTCAGTATCCACTTACGTTCATCAAATGAAATCAATATGAAGTCAATATTTTTTCATGTCAGCTTAAGGAGAAGAAGTTGATACTGGTGTCCGATCCAAAAATAAAAGTTTGGAGAAAGCCCCTTATCGTTTTGTTTATTTTTGAGAGCAACTGCAATTCAACTCATTCTATCGGCGATATCTTACTCAATTTTCACGATATTTGCTTGGTTTTTTTTATAAGAGTAGCTCTATACATTTGGCTAATAAATTATGCAAAAGACAATTTGGTAACGCATGCGCAGTTAAACATTTAGTAAAAATGCTCATATTTAATATTTTTCTATTCTGATTGCAGGATGTTGTCTGTACTTTAGTTTGTCAAGTTTCCTGTAAATGGCATTGCATTGGGTTGAAAAATAGCATAGGATGAATTGGATGAATTTTGCAAGTAGGAGAACAATCGTCAAAAATCAATTTTTTCTACGAACACTTTGTTGGGCAATACGTTTGGCCAAGATCTGATGATAGTGCACTACTGGAAAACACCTTCATTTTCTATGGTCCTTGCACTCTACATGGGAGTGGACTGATTTAATTTATTATTACAAAGAAAAAAGATAAATGATCTATATGAACAACTTAAATTTTAAAAAACACAACTTTAGTTAATGTTAAATACTAAGACGTTCTTAAAAATGCTTGATTTCATCAGCTACTTTTGTATGTTGTCAATTTTTTTTGTAAAAATATGTAATAAAAATGTGTAATTAAAATATTGTCAATTACTGGTGAAACTGCCTGTCAACTTCTGGTGATTCATGCATTAGTTAGGAAAAAATTTAATAACTTAATAACTTTTAAAGATGTAATAATTGTTAGAGATTGGCGCATTCTGCATTATATTTACAATTTAATGGGATAAACAAAAAAGTTTCAAAATGCAATTTGATTTACGTACACAATTGACATCATTAATGTCTTAAACTGTCAATTATTCTATTCTTGATTACACTTATTCTATTAAGCATAGTCTTGATTATATTCTACAGAAACTAGAACGTGACCTTCGTTGTCAGAAATTTAGAAACTGCAACACTTCCTATTCTAGAAACTTCTCGAAAGAGTATTTTGACTTCTACATTGCGGTTTCCTATTTCCAACGGTGTAATACATATGCCTTTAAAATATAAACCTAATTTTTCGAAATGGTGTCTGAATATTTTTTCCCTACATTTTATACATAGCCATGTCGCTTATGTGAAAGTGCTCATCAATCTCAACGAAGGATTTTTCATATTTCTCTTCAACGAAAACGGCGCCAAAAACACATTATATATCTTCTAAGTAAAAAAAAAAAAAATCTTGAGAAGGTTAGACCGCGTCTTAATTTAAACAAGCCTTTAAAATTAATTTCAACTTATTCTGGAGGGATACTTGAGAATTTGTCCATTACAAATAGAAATCGTTAAATAGTTTCAGACAACGGCCATTTACTGAGATATTGAAATTTCTGTGCTTATAAATTAAAAAAAAATATACGGATTGCCTGCTCAAGCATTAATTTAAATAAATTTACATAATACAAACAACACGCTCCAGTAACTAAGCTTAAGATTCTTTTTCTTTACAAATACGAATTTTTTTATCCTTTTTTCCCATGTAGCTTATAATCAAAGTGCACGCAACGTTTCCTAGCAAAAATCCTTTTGTATAAATAAAATAACATTGTATTTAAATTAACTCGTTCTCTAAAGGATTATTCAGTCCTTTTGCTTGCTTATGTATATCGTTTCGTATACTAATAAAGATATCAACCGCCCCCCTCTTTTACAAAAGTAAATAAATAAACATTTAAGGATAATTCCCTCCTGAATTCAAGCAACCAATTACAATACTCAATTGAGAAAAATAAATAAAATCCGTTACAATGCACTAAGCAGATTTTCCAAGATACTGAAGTGGTTTCCATTCTAATCTTGTTTACAAAGATTGATATCATTAATCGGGTATAATGAAGAGTGGAATCGACCGGAGCACGCTTATAGATTTTCTGTTTTTAATGCCGAAGGTAAATTTTGGTTTCTTCAGCCGAATGACAAAGAATTGCAATTAGATAAACAAAAGAGAAACGGAAAGATAAATTTTAAATTGAAATTATCGATTTTCTATAAACCTTCTTTTAAAAATTGACAAGAGCTTTTTTTTTCTCCTAAAAACTTTTATTTCAATATAAAAATCGATCTTTTAATATTGCATGACATATTTTTAATAGAACATTTTAGAAAAGCCTACATGAAAACTAAACTTTTTTTTAAAAGAAAAAAAGCAAGTAATGAAATAAGATAACTTAAATCAATATTATGTTAACTTCCGTTATTCATTTTTCTGCGTTTATTTTAATTAATATTTTATAAAACTCTTAGCTAGTAATAAAAAGAAATACAAATTTTTTTGAAATAACATAAATTAAAGACAAAATAATAATTTATTTATTTATTTAGAAAGGAAAGGATGACTTAACCCACAGGTGCCAGTATGGTCAAGAATGACCGACAGGTAGGCCACTGAGGGGCATCCAACATTTAAATAAAATACAAATGCTAACTGATTAATATGAGTCATGATAATACAGACAACAATAAAGTAAACATAACAATAAATACGGCGTAGTAATCGACAGCTGTAACAAAGTTCGTTAAATTAATAACAAATGTACTGTAACTAATATAATCTGCAATATCAAGTCGTTTTAACAAATTCTGTGTAGATAAGAACAGAAAATTGATCATAACAAAATCATATGCGAAAACCAGGGTCAAGATTACGGACATAACATAGAAGCTGCTTATAAAATTTGCTAATATTCCTTTTAGAACGAAGATTGGGAGGTAAATGTGACCAAAACATGATGCCGACGTATGATAAACATCGTCGGCGATAATTAAGTATTGTTAAGGGAGGAATAATTTGATCTTTTAGTCTTGTAGTGTAATGATGGTTTCTTAGATTACGATTCAAGTCAAAAGTTGGTGAGGCAGACCACATTGAATTAATAATTTTATAAACAAAAAGACAGACACGTAAAAAATACAACTGAGAAATGGTTAATATACCAAGTTGAGAAAACCTCACTGTTACTGAAACAGTTTTCGGCAGTCCAAGGTATGATTTAACGAACCACTTTTGCAATTTCAATACTCTAGTGAGGTTTTGTTGAGTAGAAGAACCCCAAAACACTACACAAAAGCTAAGATATGAATAAATCCAAGCATAATATAATTGAAAGATAATTTAATAATTTAATAATAATGATAATAATAATCATCATCCAAGCTTCTGGAGCACAAACACAAAGAACACACTCACTGAACAATATCTTCATAAGCTAGAGGCAATACTTAAAACATCAATTCCAGATCTAAAGGGACTTGAAAAGAAAATAAGAAAACTGCTTACAAAGCACAGAAAAGACCATCCACACAGCTATCGAAACTCATCCTGCCTCGCTCAGAGGGTGACATAAGCTTAATAGATCTACACCTCAAATAAGGTGCGTTGCAAAAATATAAGAACACCACTGATTTGCTAGATAACATTTATTTAAAACATAATTTTTGTTTGGAAAAATGATAACTGCTATGTCACATGTCTAACATAAGAAAAACGAATAAACAAATGCAACGATTACGTATTGCAAGTACATAAAAAAATAACTTATAACAAACTATGGTTACTCCCGTTGAAAAATTATAAGAACATCCCTCTCGAATTGAGTGTACATGCTCTGGATTTACAAATGTAAACTCAGAATGTGTCATGGATATTTAAAACATCCTGCTTGGAATTTATCTTGTAGAAAATACTGTTTATTTATTTATTTATTTATTTATTTATTTATTTAATCTAAAGAAAGATACAAATCGTCCACCCACGGCTATTCAAGTTAGCACTCCACAAAGGAGACTTTATTGGGTACAGAGAGGGGTGTTCTTATAATTTTGCAACGGGAGTAACCATAGTCTTTTATAAGTTATTTATTTATGTACATGCAAAACGAAATCGATGCATTTGTTTATTTGTTTTTCTTATGTTAGACATGTGACATAGCAGTTATCATTTTTCCAAATAAAAATTATGCTTTCAATAAATGTTATCTAGCAAATCATCTTACACTAAGTCACTTAATTCTTTAGCTCTAAACAATACACGTAATTATTGCACAAAGCAATCTGATACAAAATACACACCTTTAAATCTGAACAGCATGCAAAACCCACTCTAAGCCAGAATTAACCCTACACCATGCATTAAACTTCAATCATGGTTCGGAAAGGAATTCCATGGTAGGCATCATTCTGACCTCAACCAATCGCACATCGATTGAAAAGCGTCGAACTTTAAGAGAAATCAATGGAACCATGATTGCCATACAAGACCAGGTCATTAACACGAAAAGCTATAAAGAAACACATTTTCAAGGATTCGACTGATGGGGTTTGCAGGAAATGTCATATCGCAGAGGAAAATACATCATATATCATCTTAATTAAGAAACACTAGGTTAGGGATATAAGTCCCAGATACGGTCTTAGAGAATACAGCATAAAAATTCCATTTTTACAGACCTTTGATAACCGACAAGCCTATCCTTCATAAAAGAACTTGCAGCTGAGAAGATTATTGGCCTGATGAAAGCCGATTTACTCTCTTCCAATATGAAGGTCGCATCAGAGTTAGAAGGGAAGCGTATGAAGCAAGCCTCTGGAAGCAGTGTTATGATCTGGGATTGTTTCTGCTGGGCTAGACTAGAATCAGAAACATTGTGCAGCAATAGAATGAAGTATACGGAGTATCTAAGCTTAGTGAGTGATCATCTACTCTCAATGCAGTACTTCTTTCCCGGATTCATCGAGCTCACAACTGGCGTCCGCAAAGCCTTGACTTCAATCCCATTGAGAATCTGTGTGATGTCCTAGAGAGGTCATTGAGAAATGAACAGACTCTTCCTTCATCACTGGACAATCTTGGCGGGAAATTGATGTCATTGTGGCCAGAAATAAGTGTTGAGATCTTCCAGGAGTTGGTGCAGCCAATGCCAAGACGAATGCGTGCTGTCATTCTTGCGAAAGGTCTAGATCTTTGGGATGAACTGGAGTTCCGATTTAGATCAAGGCATGTCCTTACCATTACATTTCTCAAGTAGGAAAGGTTCAATATTCCAATGGCCAACTGTTTTCGTAATCTTGTATATGTATGCCCATTAGGATTGCTGCGTTCATTACTACATCCTATTAAAACTTACACAATGGCTAAGATTGATGTGCAGATTTATGCACCTTTTAATAGGAACATAACATTTGCACGAAGCAATGCGAAAGAAATATGGCTGAAAAAATTTGAATGAAAAAAAAATTAAACAAATGAAATAAGACATATTTCAGCTGGAGTCAACTATAGGCTACACTAAAAAAAAAAGAAAAAAATTACTTTGAAAAACTTTCCAAGCAGGGACCAATATTTATTATTGAGAGATAAGTTTATCATTTATTACTCTCATGAGGCCCAAGAAAAAATTTTGCCAAAAACTTGTTCGATCATATTCATTCCTGGGCGTTATGATGTATGGCCCAAAACACCCGACATTTATTAACAATTTTTTTTATATATATAAATTTGAGAACTATTTTACGAGTTGTGAATTACACGCACATTAATCATAAGAGCGACGTGGGGCCCCCACTATCTTTCTTTCAAAGACGCTCAGCGCCATCAATCCCAAGAGACAAGAAAGATATGAAAAGAGGTTCGCCAGAAGGGAGTATGGGGAAAACGGAGAAGAAAAGAAGGAATTGGCGTGAATAGGGATAGGAAGAGAGTATTAATTTACGTTCAGCAAATATGCAAATTTGGAATGTGGGATTTGTATGAATAGATTTCATGGATTGCGTTCGGGGGTCAAACAATAACGACCGTTCTGGGAGGAAGGAAGAGAAGAGTCGAGCGGTTGATGGAGGCACGTACATCCAATGTTAGAAAAAAGAATAACCCGAAAACGCTTCTTCAAATGGCGAAGAAGACAGATGAACGGACAGCTCCGATCGCATCGCTGAAGAAAAGAAAAAATTCTTAAGGGGGCAAGGCGAAGATGAAGAATGAGGGCCGAGCTCTTCGAACAACGACGCCAGAAGGGACAGAGGCCTGAAAAACATAATAAATGCACTCTATATGTACAAATGAAAAGAAAGATGAGCATTAAGAATTGGGGCGTTTCGTGTTGTTGCTGTATGTACCCCCCACCCCTCTTTTAGAAGCAGGTATGAGGTTTGTGGACGGAACCAAAGACATTTGACAAGGGGACGACGCCAACTATTTGTCAGCGGTGGCTGCTGTAATAGGCTTAGAGTTTCATCTTTCCTCGTGGCTGACATTTGTCACACTTCTTCACTTCGACAGACTAGCTCTTCGCTTTTTTTTTATAAGGAAAAAAATGAAAAGAAGAAGGAAATTTCTTACAAAGGATTCATTCATTTCTCATGTGCAGGAAGTTTCGTGAGACTTTTATTAAAGGCCGGGAGGGAAAAAATTCGAAAAAGTAGAAAGCGTGTGATAATATTAATGACCATCGTCATCTTTTGGTGCATGTTTAATATACTAATGTTTGAATCACATAAGATATGGAGATTCACAAAAATCTGTCTAAGATTTAAATTATAAATGAGTTAACGATAAAAATATCAAATGTTATAGCATCTTAAAGGCTCAATGAGTCCTACATTGCGAAAATAAAACTTCTACAAAGACAATTTCAATTTTCTCAGCCACGAATGTTTGTCGAACCAAATAGATAAGAAACTCTCAGAGCTTAGTCATGACTGCAAGACCAATGTTCAAAAATTCCTACCACAGTTGATTAATTTTCCGTTGACGTAATCCTCTCGCATGAGACCCGGAAATTATTAGAATGAAGCAGAACGTATTAGTCAAAACGGCTTAGACATTATGCCTAGTTAAGATGTGCATGATACATAGGCAGCGATACCTAGCGCCTTGCTAAATTACATTACCAGAATTTATTCCACGTTCACACTTGAATCCCACTGTAGAAAACCCGCCTACTTTTAGAAAGTTTTGTGCCTTTACGAGGGGCGTTCAAATTTGACGTGGAATTTATTTTTTATAAAATAGGAAACTACAAATAAAAAAACAACACATACACAAGATATTTCTGAAAGAACCCTCCTTGCTTCTCAAGACATTTTTTCCAGCGTTCTGAGATCATCTGGATACCGCTTCTGTAGAAATCTTCAGGCTGATGTCGAAACCAAGTCACGACAGCCTTTTTCACATCCTCATTGGAGCCAAACCTCTGCCCTCCCAAGAATTTTTTCAATGGTCCAAGAAGGTGATAGTTGCAAGGGGAGAGATCCGGGTTGTATGGAGGATGAGATAAATGTCCCATTTGAATTCCGTCAGTGTGTTCACAGTCAGTTTGGCTGCATGTGGTCTGCAGAAAACAAACACCACTGGTAAGGAGTCTTGGTCGCTTTTTCCTTACTGCCGGCTTCAGGGACATCCTCAAAATGTTACAGGAGTAGGGTGCATTTATGGCTGACGTTCTCCCAGAAATCGATATGAATGATACCTTTAATGTCCCAGAATACAGTCGCCATCAATTTCAATGCCGACGGTGTTATCTTGAATTTCTTAGGTCGTGGTGTGTCGCCCCTCCATGCTCGCACGCTTGCTTTCAGGAGTATGATGATGAATCCATGTCTCGTCGGTGGTCACAACACGCCTTAGGAAGCTATCTCTTCCCGGTCATATCGCTACAGCAGCATGGAAGAGATTTCCACCCGGGTGATTTTGCTATCCTCAGAGAGTTGCTTAAGAACCCATCTGGCACAGATCTTTGTTGAATTTCAGCTTATCATTGACAGCAGTTGCTGACATTGCCTTATGAGGTTCATTGTCGGTGGATTCTCGCCATCTTTCAAACTTTTGGCACCAAGCAAAGACGGGTGATCGAGACAAACATGATTCGGTGAACTGTCTTTGAAGTCTCTGATGAATTTCAGATGCTTTCACATACATTTGTTGTGGAGAAACTTTATGATTATTCGTTGTTCCACTATGGTCGATACTTCGCTGTCCACCATTTTGTTTAAACAAAGAATCGGTTGTCATGGCAACAGATTGAGTGGTTCTGCATTTGCATGATAGGCGGTAATGACCATCCCAAGAATGGAAGTTTAGATTTTTACAACAATAAAATTTACAAAAAATAAAGTCCAGGTCAAATTTGAACGCCCGTCGTATAATCACAGTTTCTGATACTGATCGTTTACTTGTATCTGGTAAAGCGTCATTTAAGTTTGCGCCGAGCCAAAGAGTTTTTAAAGTTGGCCTTGATTTTGCGCAAACTTCGTTCCAAGCGATGAAAATCAGAGTTACCAAACATTATTTCTCTAGTACAGGATTGCTCTAGAACATACAGAGTTCCAGAACTCTGTTCAAGTGTGAATGTGGCATTAGCCTGAGCTCCCATTTTACAAATTACTAACTTCTATTTTTAGCTATCCCATAACTCTTTGTGAGCTATTTTTTTAATTTCCTCTAATATAATAGGAAAATCATATTAGAAAAAGAAATAATTACTGGGGATGTTTCTAAAGGTAGTAACCAAACATTACACACAGTTAGGGACCCCAAAACGGTATTTACCATAACATGGGAGATCGGAACCGTACCATTATCCGGCTATGGGGGAGAGAAGTGATCACATTGGTGAATTATGATAATGAATGCACGTGACAAAAAGATGTGCATGTATTAAAAATTCCTGATAAAAGGAATAGTTACACAACATTAATTGTGTCAACATATGGGCTGGGATTGTTGGTGATGTACTGGTTGGCCTATACATTCTGCGAGTTCACCTCAGTCACCAGCGAAGAAGTCCGTGAAATGCCAGGACTCTTTGGCAATATACGGGGGTTCAATGTTGCGACGATAAAATGCATGCATCGATATGGCTGGTGAACACTTTGAGCACCTTTTGTAAGCGTTGTTTTCACGTGTCAATAAAGTAATTGATACAGTATGTACTTAAATACACGTAGACGTTTTGGTCTCCTCTAACTCCCATACCCGTAACTCCGACCCCAGTGGCTCAATCACAACCAAACATAAATAGCGAAGGAGGACACGCTCATGGTAAGCTGCGCTGTGAATTTCAACTTTCTTCGTAAAACAAGGTAGAAAATACGAAGGGGACAGACGGACATTGTGAAACCAGTAAGTGCTCAATTCTTCCGCTACTTAATAATCAATCGATCCTCAATTTTTCAGAATAACCTTAAACACTGTCCTTCATAGTGCTTACAAAATTTTGGATCACCACTGGATTCAAGCTTCACTAATTACTGTTTTCAGTAGACTATGGGAGTCTACAGTAGCATTATGTTGCCTTCTTTTTGGTTTGTTGAGAAAGGCAAAAATTTCACGAATCGACTTGCCACATTCTCTTAATGTAGAAAATTTTCTTTTTCTTCATCAGACAGCTTATGTCTTGTTGCCATTTTGTGATCTTGTTTTCTTTCAATCAGTAATGTACAGTCGGGTGCAAAAAGGTTTTTTTACCTGCTCCGTAGGAGCTGAGCTTATCGGATGTTGATCGGTTGCAAAATCAGGTACTTTTACTGAGAGTCAAGGCAGATTAGAATGATCTGTCCCTTCTGAATGACTTTAGGGTAGCAGGCACACGCTTGGGATATGCTCGTCACGTGCTCTCTCCTGAAAATAATAAGCGATAGCGGTTGAAAGCAGCATCGTTAAAGTCTACTCCTCGATTTTTGTTGTTCATTATCGCGTTTATGACTTCGTTTAAGTTTTAAACAGTGTATATAAAGAACGCCATAAAGAGATTAAAATTTTTTCATCCAAGTGTGCAATTTGATCTTTTTTATTTGAGGGTCTAAAAAACTTTTCATGTTAATTGTCATTCTATGTTTTAGTTTTTAATAAAATATACACTAATTCTTATCATTGTTACTTTTACAAAATCCTCTTCTGTTCAAATCATTTAATATTCTCTACTATTAAAATATATAATTATATAAAAAATTAAAAAAAATTCAGAAAAATACAATACGGTATGAAACACTTGCATAAAACTGCCTTGTTAGCTATCTGTAATTTTATATTTAGCTCTACTATTGCATATTGGTCACTTTTCCATTCATTTGTCCAATTAACTCCCCCTGTTTGGAGACACTTTTATATTACTTCTTGAAACACTGTCCTCCTCCTGCAACTTTTTTTAACACCTTTCCCTTCCTCTCTGTGTTGAACGATTAATAACATTTTCTAATATTATTTTCGGTTGCTTTTGGCATAATGAGACTTGTAACCTTTCGAGAAGTCAATTTTTACTTTTCCCTGACTTTTATGCGTCTTCCCTTAGTCCTCTATTTGTATATTCTACGCATTGTGAATCCCAAAGTCCATTAACCCTTTACTGGTTCATGGTACATATTCGTACCATTTAAAATATTCTATGTTATTACGCCTTGGTAAGGAGTTTTACCATGCCTTTTTTTGCCTGTTGTCTTCTTTAATAACATTTATTGATGCTCAATCTCCGTCTGTAGGCTGTGGTACACCATGGGTTTATATATATGTCTTTTTATTCTAAAACTACGAAAAAATTCATACACACACAAACAGACAAAATAAGTATATAAACCAAATTTGGTTGACTTTGGAGCATTTTTTCATATTCGGCCCGATAAAAATCATATAGTTCGAGGACCTTTAAAACCTTCTCTTTCTCCAAAACACAAGCGAGCGAGGCAAGATAGAACCGTCTTGAGTGCGCGAGGCATTCGTTCCGAGGCACCTTTGAGCATTGACAAAAACCGACTAGACATGGCTCGGGCGAGGCTACTTCCACATCACCCATAACGAGCTCTTGATTACGCGTATAATAAAATCGATACTGTGCACCATTTATGTTACATTACTAACCAAATAGATTAGTTAATTATTAACTAAATTTCTCAACAGAACAGCCAAAATACAGTAGGTCCTCGACATTCGCGGCTTCAGCATTCACGGTTGATTCCTTTAGGTACTTGTTTTGACATTCGCGGCGGCGTTTTAAACATTCGCGGCGGAGTTTTAAACATTCGCGGTTTTTTCTCTCGGGAAAAAATACGTATACCACGGTTACTTTTAGTTACCGAAGCATCCCCATTTGTACTTTGACACTACAACAGCATTAAAGGAATGAAGTGTCTGCTCAACACCACGCACTAAATCACTCGTTACGTACATAATCAGTTTACATAATTCGGTTTTCTTAGTTGACGTAGCATTGTGATTCAACAGCGAGAAAGAGACGTGCTGTTAAAAAACAGAAAACAACCCACTATACTACACCCGTCCCTACGTTTAAAATTTCATTTACATGTAATTTTATTGTTTATAACCCTTTCTCACTATATATTTAACCTTACTTTTTAATAAAACCTCATCTGGAAAAAAGAATACATACTGTACTCTGTGGAGTTGTGTGAAAGAATTTCTGGTAGTTTTTCTAATAATGCTTCTGGACTTCGTTCCCCCGAACCCCGCAATTTACTTAAGTTCTTAACCTCAACATTCGCGGCAGTTTTCGGGAACTTAACCCCCGCTAATATGGAGGCCCTACTGTAATCTTTTTGTCAACATAGTTGAGCACGTGACGTAAAACTTGCCTATCCCTGATTCTAAGATAAAGCTTAATGGAATCGTCCCATAGTAAGCGTGTTCGCTAGGACACCTGAAAAAAGCAATCACATTAAATTGAAGTATTGTAAGGAAGCGGAACAACTTTGATCTAAGTAAAAACCTTTTTGCACCCGACTGTACATTATCCCTCAGAGCATAATGCAATCAATCTCTGTATTCATTTGTTTTTGTTCAACTTGAAATATCTGTCCACTACAATAGGAAACATACTGTTTAAGCAGATGGCGCACATGCATTGAGAAAAAAGACTATACGAGTTTTGTTAAAGTTGGTTCCATTTTCTAATAAATTCCTGTTTTCTACTTCAGCTTGATTTCCCCTCGCAATTACGGATTTTTTTTTAGAGAATAATATAGGAACAATCCTTATTACTTATCGAACTTAATAAAATTTTATCTTATACATGTTTTAAAAAAATTGATTATTCAAATTTAATTAGCTACAAATTAATTAGAGATGCTAGCAAAAGCCATTCATTAATGGAAATTATTAAGGAAAAAATCCCTTCAAAAGATCTTTATGCGTTTCTTAATTTGAATTCAGTCTGCCAGCAATCTTTATAAATTTTCGCATTTAATCTCAGCATATACGCAACACATTATTGTTTTTTAAACTAATGAGCACTTTGAGAACGACAACGACAGACGAAAACACTTAAAGATAAATACAATCCTTTTATTTCTTTCTCAAATAGTCATGCCAACTAATTACCTTCATTCATTGGTATAGCTATGGCAACATTTTACTTTCATTCGTTTGCTTGTAACCATGAGAAAACAAATTGCCAGCTTCTTTTGAGAATAACTGCACGTGAACCATTTCCATTCTGAAGCATTCTGTCTGTCAACGTCATCGAGCGCCAGAAAAACATCATTTGAATTTAAATGGACAAAAAAGTCTCATCACTTTGGAAACCAGATTCAATTCGCTTTTGTCATTTATATAAGAGGATCATCATTCAGTTTCTGTTATACTTCCAAACCAAAATTTAGTAAACACGACAGAGAAGATTAGAACAGAGAAGAATTGATTAATTCAATAACAGACTTCAGTCAATTCTTTTCCTTTTTAAATGCAGTCAAGCTGAATTTCAAAAATAAACAAACAGTAAACACTATAGAATGTAAAGATATTCAGTGAAAAGATTCGTCGTCTTGGTTCCTATACCTTAGCTCGTTAACTCTTAACTAACAACTGCTATCTCCTTCTATAGCCTGAAAAAATATCAATCACTTCGAATGACCTACGATAAAGTCGACGCAGCGGTTATGTTGTGGTTCAGTCAGCAAGAGTAACAATTTTATTACAACGAACTCCTAAGGCAACTTGAGCTTTGATCTCGAAGCATGGGGATCATCAAATTGGGGAAAAACTATATAAATATTCGAGGCCCCTTTTATTTATTTCTAAGAATATAGCATTAAATTTAATAAGCTTCACAATAAAATACAATTAATTAAAACGTACATAATACACTGAGTGGCCAGTTTATTAGGAACACCCATGAATATGCAAATCCGCTGGCATAGCAATTACTAAGTATCAGTTGGTTGGTACCAAGATAAAGCGAGAACACGCCTGTCAATTGCAAGTGGTTTGACCGTCAGCATGGGGAAAACAAAAGGATCTGAGCGACTTCGAGCGGGGAATGATAGTTAGTCCCGGCGAGGTGGACTGACAATGGATGTAAAACTTTTGCTGTATTCTTTGCCGAAACTAACGTCATAGACAGAGAGAGCAGGTCAGGAAAGAAAAGAAAACTACTCTCCTGTTGGCAGAGAGTGATCAGAACGGCAGAAAAAAATTGGCATTGATTCAACCAATTTTAACAAAACATCGCATGAGATTTTCTCCCAGGATTCGACAATTGCATTTTTAAGTTCAGCAATTGTTGCAAACTGTCTTCCTTGTCTGCATACATCCATGGCAAGAATTCCCCACAGGTTTTCTACGGGGTTCAAGTCCGGGGAGCAAGCTGGCCGCTCCAGAACTGTGATGTTGTTTTCTGTAAACCACTGCTTCATGGCTCTTGATGTGCGGCAGGGGGCGATATCTTGCTGGACGATGAAGTTTTTACCTCCCCGTTTCCTCCAATACTTCACCATATCTGCAGAGTTGTGCTCCCAGCGTAGATCTGTAGAAGTCTGTGTTCATCATTCCACTGACAAACACACAGTCCGTTTTGCCTTGCACTGAAAAAACACCCCAAATCATCACCGATCCTGCACCCATTTGGCGACTCATTTGTACTTGCTTTTCTGCTCTCAAATCATGCCAGTAATATTGTGTATCATCCGGCCCATCAAGATTAAACTTTTTCTCGTCCGAGAAAATCACTGAAAACCATTGATGGTCCCAAGACATGGTTTTCTTTGCAAATGCAAGTCTGGCAGCCTTGTATCGTTGGTTAAGAGGTGGTGCTCTTTTTATCTTGCAACATTTGATGTGTTCAGCATGATTGATGTCGACTGTGGAATGTCCAGAGCAGACATGATTTTCCTCGCTGTCATTTTTTACTTGGTTGCAAGAACACAAACACGACGTTTTATTCGTGGTGACCAAGAATGAGGTCTTCCTGGTGGAGGTTTAACTTGTCCATCAATTCCACGGGCTAATTACTTTTGCTCTGCACATTTTGACCGTCCTATTTCGGTTGCAATTTGGTGATTGAATTTGCGATTTACCTTTTCCGTGTAAAAGCCAAATCTTACGCACTTCAGTTTCATCAAGTTGTGATCCTCTAGGCATAGTTGTGTGACAAAATAAACGCCAGGAATGGACACTACCTTAACTGTATGCGGGTAACTTCTGTTTATATCATTTGCATTTTATCAGAATAGGGAAAATTCATTATTTTTAGGGGTGGACTTATACTTTTGAGAATGATTGTACATAAATGTAATACATACAAGTCTAAGGCGTAAGCAGTAGTACAAGATGTGTATCTACACCTTATATTGTTGGTTGATGAATAGATTATGGAAATTCATATTGAGTAATAAAATTGTTTTTGGAATAATCTGGAGCCTTTGGATATGGAAGTAGCATTGATTTAATGGTCCTATTCATTTTCCATGCATTTAGCATTACAACTATCTGAATATTTTTCTGCCGTTCTGATCACTCTCTGCCGCCAAGAAAGTAATTTTCTTTCCTTTCCTGGCCTGCTCTTTCTGTCTATGACGTTAGTTTCGGCAAAGGGTACAGCAAAAGTTTTCATTCATTGTATTTCCGAAACCGCACGTCTTCTAGTCTTTTCCCAACGAAACAATCAATTCAAAGTTATACCAGGACTGGTGAAACAACCAAAAAACAACCAGCCAGAGACAAGCCTGTGGTCGCAAACGACTCGATGATCCAAGGGGTGAGCGTAGGATAAGAATGCTTGTTCATGCGAATAGAAACGTCATGACTCGTCAACTAACCCGGATACAACAGTGGACAGTAGAATTACATCTCTGAATGCACTACACGCCGCACTTTGGCAAGGATGGTCTATAACAGCCGACGGCCAGTTTTGATCTACACCCAAAACCGCAAAAAAAGTCTCCAATTTGCCCGTGATCACCAACACTGAACCTTCGACGACTGGAAGGAGGACGCAGGTCGGATTAATCCCGTTTCCTATTGCATCAAGCAAATGGCCGACGCAGAATTTGGATACAACAGCACGAAGCGATGGACCCCTCCTGTCTGATTTCCACTGTACAGGCTGGCGGAGGCTCTGTAATTGTCTGGGAAATGTTTTCCTGACATACTCTTGCTCCGCTGATACCTGTAGAACAACGCCTTAAAGTTCAGGGCTACCTGAACATAGTTGCCGACCACGTTCATCCCTTCATGGTTACTGTATTTCAAGCAGGACAATGCTCCGTGTCACAAGGCTCGCATCGTCATGGAATGGTTCCAGGAGCACTATAATGAATTCAATTTACTCCTCTGGCCAACACAGTCCTCGGATTTGAACCCAATCGAATATCTTTGGGATGAGCTGGAACGGGTTACTCGAGGCATGGATCCATCAGCTTCCAGCGGCTAATTGAATCCCATGCCACGACGAATTCGTTCTGTTATAGCTGCTAGGGGTGGCGCAACACAGTATTAGATGGGTGTTCCTAATTAACTGGACACTTAGTGTATGTTCATATAATATTGTCTGTTCCCTTTCTGGTCAGGAATCACCTTTTGAAGCCTGTACTTAATGCTATACATGATACTCAACAGGGATACTTTAATATGAGTCAGCCTCTATGTCGTATCGAATATGGTCTGGTTATTCCAATAAATTTTTATGTTCTCTTTATTAGTTCTGCCTTATTTCCATTTCTTCGTGTATAAGGATCTTTTCTTTTTTCTTGCCTTTCCAGAGTATGCTCATGCATTCTTCGATTTCTCAGATGATAGGCATAGGCGTTATTGTTCAGGTAAGAACTACCGTTATAATTTAGACCAATAGAGAGAATCAAATCCATTATGCGAGGACTCTGGCGAGAATTTGAAGAACTAATTGAAGCGATTCTGGACATAACTCTCCTAAAAGCTGGCCATTATTGTTCTTGTTTTGGTCTTTCGTGTAATTAAAGCAGTCTAGAAATTTTCTTTTGAAGTATATGGAACTTAATTCCAAATCACTATCATTATGAATTAAAATTTCAATAAAGGAATGTGCCTTGAAACTTCAATTAAACAAGAGATAGTAGCTTTGTTGGTATAACATTCCCAATTCGTTAAATAGCATTAAACTCCATGTAAAAAAATAAGAGAAGTGGATAAAAGGCAAAATAAAAAGAGCAGCAAAAAGAAGAACTTAATCGATTACTTAAAGAAAAAATTCTGAAAAATCTAGAATTCCCTAAGGATTGCAAGGAAAAAAATATCGGAGATAACCGAGTTGAAGGCCTGAATGGTGTAGGTTACTTCAACTTCTTTTTCCCCCCCTTCTTCTTTAAGAACTCGCCTTGTAAACTTGGGTATTGGGTTAGCCGCAAACTTTTCTTCATCGAGAGATTATAAAGGGCGTTTCAACCTAACTCGGATCCACTGTCTTATTAGGAGAGAAAATTTTTAAGCGAAAAAAAATGGAACTTTTTACAATATATGAGGAATTTTTTTTTTTTTTAAATCTGAAAAACAGTTTCTTGAAACAATCGGTGGCTTGTTTGCTAGATGAATTTTTTTTCTCTCTTCATATTTTTTTTGTCATTCATATGATTTTTCATTAGAAAAGCCACATGTCGAAACACCGACAGAAAATTGAGGCTCGAAATGCCAGAGGTGTCGGAAAACGCAATCACGTACAAACGAGTTTGTTTGGTTTCTCTTCGTAAATTTTATTTATTGTTCTCTCTCACTTACTTTAAAGTTCTGCAACTAAATAATGATAATTTTACTGCATTATCATTTTATTGAAAAATATTCCGTACCCGAATAGAAAGTGTTATACTCGAATTTACGCAATATTTGAAGACAGCTGAACGATGAGCCCAGCATTGGAAAGAAGGGATCGTCAAGTTTGTAGAGGCCTCCCCAGTCTCAGTTGTTTGCGATAAGGCGACCCATCAAGTGCGAATAAGAGATAACCATCCAGTGCTAGCTTCGTATAAGATTCTGAACGAAAGTCTCTACTGCTAAGAGCATCAGAAAATGGTATCAAACGTTCCAAGAAACGGATTGATTGCATAAGCGGAAACACTTCGCAGTCCGGCAATTCCACTTATTGAACAATTGTAAATCACCATTTCGAAACTTGATGATATGACGAATATTTTGTACCTCGTCCTACCGCTGTATGTTTATTTTAACAATAAATACAGCACTTTGAAATCGGGTAGGGACTTTTATACAGCAAGTCATTGATGATCATTTCAAACAATTTAAGAAATACGATGAAACGATTGTTAATTCTCATTCCTTGATTTACGAAATGTAAATCGGTGACGCGAGTTCCTCGGGATAATAGCAAAGTTTCAAGGAAGTGCTACAACAATGAAGCGGCATACAGGAAAACTGTTAACTTGTTCAACTCAGAACATTCCGGCAGGTCATCGGTCACACGGTAAACCAACAGTGATCTTCCACCACGATTTTATGGATTCACTACTAAAACAGATGAAGCAGATTTCAAACAAGACAGAAACACATTCCGCACATAACTGGATAGAAGAAAGTTCAAGGTGTTAAAAGCCGCCTGGAAGTTCGGCCTCAATGCCATACAGCGGCGCTGTTTATAGGAAAATGGCTAAGCCTATGAAGTCTTTGTATGAACGCAAATTCCGCTATCGGATAAACAAACATCCGCCTCGTCATAAGCAAATTTACGAGTGGCATAAAAAAATTCTTACATGGTTGCATATGGGGTCATTCTCGCACAAATTTTCTATGATTCTATCTATTAAAGTAAAGTTTCTGTCTATTTTCATTTCATTGAAAATGTAAAAAGAAAGCAGAGTAGTTGATGTCCATTCTTCGTAAGGTAACTGAAAAACAACACCCATCTATCCATTCAACCATCACATCCTCTCTAACACTTCCTTCCTCAGATTCCCCTGAAATTTACAACAGGAAATTTGGAAGGTGAACGACGGTTTAAAATTTTATATTTACTACATTATTCAGTGCTGAGATTAAATATTGAGATTGAACAAAGTAACTGCTTCACGGATGTGTAATTCCTTCACTGTAATTGCTGTAAACATTATTTTGCTCTATATTGAACGTTTTAACAGAAATGGACATCAACTTCTCTGCTTTCATTTTACATTGGCCATAAACCCTTAAAGTCATTTTTTATAGAGTAAGTCAGGGGAAGATGCAAGTTCGGCAATATCGCCTTTATAATTAACTATATGGAAGTTTTTCCCATAGCAAAGAGTAGAAGTATTCTATTGCAAGACAAGTGTCAGAAGCTTTCATCTGTATGTCGATGTTAATCGATGCTATATTGAAAAATAAATTATTTGAACATGATCAGTATTTGAGTTATAAAACTACACAATCGAAGAATGCGTAGAAATTGTAAAAGTTCACTTCAAAATTGGTTAAAAGTTTAGGAAAACTGTTCGCAGATGCCGCACTTTTTTTTGGTTACCGTAATGCACCTTCTCGTACAGCATGGTGAATTTGATCAATGAATTTGAGCCTACCGATTCAGTTGCAAACAAAAACAGCAATAGCCGTCCTCGTACAGCTCGTTCGAATGCAAACATAGCCGGTGTAAGAGAAAGTGTCGAAGAAAATCTTTCCACACCAAAAATCGTCGCAGTCAACAAGTAGGCATTTCCAGTTCTCTTCAAAGAATTTTGACGAAAGATTTGCATTTGTTTTCTTACAAGATTCAATTGACAAGCATTGAGACCTCAAGATTATGCAAGTCGTCGGGCATTTGCAAATTGGGTTTTGGAGAAGATGGCGAGTTTTCGAAAAAAAAAACCCCAACAAACAAACATCTTTAGTGATGATGCACATTTTCTTCTCACCTGTTTTGTCAGTAAACAAAATTGCCAAATTTGGGGATCTGAAATTCCAAAAATGATTGAAGAACTTCCTATGCATCCTGAACGGGTCAAGGTTTGGTGTGGATTTTGGGCGGAGGGAGTGATTGAACGATTACCTGCCCTGAAGATTATTTCGAAACGCGTAGGCTCCAGTTCCGAGACCAGTTCTTTTGCTACTCCGAGACCAGTTCTTTATAATTTCACATTCAGCAAATCTGACCAAGATGCAACTACCTGATTTGTTGTGGCTTTGTTCAGATGTACTTCCATGAAAATACATCTTACAAATGAATAAGCAGACAGTGCATTCATTGCATGGACAAAAGCATTTGGACGCTGCATGTTTTTCAGAAAAGTCGCATTATTATTTAAATTAAATAACAGGTAGGCCCTCCTTTTGCTTGAATTACAGCGACAAGACGTCGAGGCATACTTTCCGTAAGTTGTCTCTAAGTCTAGGCAGGAATGACTCTATTCCTCTTGCAAGGATGTTAGAGAAGATGGTTGCGAAGACGGGTGTGGTTTGCGTTTTCGTACCCGTCGCTCCAATTTGTCCCATAAGTGCTCGATCGGATTGAGATCAAGGATCTGAGTCGGCCAGTCAAACAAATTCACCTCATTTTTACGAAACCAGTCCTGCACACTCTTTGTAGTATGACATGGAACTCGATCCTGTCGAAACAAACAACCGTCACCTCCACAATATTGCCAAGGTGTAGGCAGGGCCGAATTATCCAGAACGCGAGGTACACGTTAGCGTTCGTGATACCAAGTACAAGAACCTATTCTAGAAAAACAACCCCATACCAAGATGAAACCCTCCAACGAATTTGATCGTTGGAAGAAGACAGTCTGGAAGAAACCGTTCTCCGGGTTGCTGCCACACCCAAACATGTCCATCAGACGGGAAGAGTGAATACTAAGACCAGTTTCCATTCTTCAACGGTCCAGGAACGGTCAATACGCCAGGCCAAATAACGTCTTGCGATACTATGATAACCGATCCTGTGCAACTATCTCTTTCCAAGCTCTTCAGCGATCGAAGTGGCAAAGAAAGTGTGAGACTTCTTGACCTGTCGTACCAGGCATCTTTTTCACTTTTGCTGCTGCTGCACAGTCTTGCTTCCATCTCTACAGCCGATTTTAGGATTTCCAAATTGGATGCAATACCTCTTACAGATAGATTACACAACAATTGGGATCCTATGACCAGTCCCAGCTTACTGTTTGTAAAACTCATTATTTGCATATTTTCAAATTTTTTGGGGTATCCACTATTACTTGAATTAGTTGCGCATGACTTCGCATGTTTGAAAGTAAAATAAGACCCTACGATCAATATTGCTGTAATCATAAGTTCTTCAAAATAAACTGTTACTTTAGTGAGACTTACGCAAGCTCTTTTACAACCTGGCTGTTCTCCTTTAAAAATTTTTCCTTGAAAAGGCCTAACAAAGGTCAACGTTAATTACGAAGAACAATCTGAAAGCCTCTTGGGTAAGAGGAAACGGTAACAATTAAACTTTTAAATTAACGCGTTTATTAATTAATGTCAGGAGATGGCGCTGATAGATCTCCGGCTTTCAGGTTCAGTTACTTTAAGGTTAATTGCTTCAAATATAGACATAAGTAACCAGATTAAAACTTTGATATCAAAAGCGTTAATATTTAGAAAATCTCCGTTACGGAAAAAAAAAAAAAAAATTCAGCTCACTTTTGTTTCGCTCAACTCCAGAACCAAAATCGATGAAGAAAAAAAAATAAAAATTTAAGTAAAACAGTTTTAACGATGAACAAGAATAATGGTGAAAAAAAATTTCTCATTTTGTCAGCATGACTCAACAAAAATCTTCTTCACATAATAACGCTTCCCTTTTGAATAATGTAAGACGTGTCCGTGTTTGAAGCAAACAACAAAACAGGGAACATGCGTTAAAAAATTACACTGACAGATTATTATTTTTAAAGTATGGGAAAAAAAAGACGCTACATCACTTTGCAGACTATGAATTTATGTATCATCCTAGCCTTCAGATTCCATCAACAGCATTATCGACTTTCCTTTGTGAGCAACCATGG
>JAHWFO010091679.1:525263-551357 GCA_023313115.1 Rhysida immarginata
TATTATTTATATTCTGTTTATTAAACATTGGTTTAATCTTCATCTAATAACATTGGCCAACAAAATTTAAGATTTTTCTTGCTCACAGAATGAAAATGAATGATTTTGATAGTATTTCATCTGCTGATTAAGAATATAATTTTGAAATTTCTCTAGCACGCGCAGTTTTTGAAATAAAGCGAACTGAAATTCGGTATTGTCCAGTACAATGGTAAATTTATGGAGATTTGAAGGTTATTGGACTTTTTTTTTAAAGATAGCCGGGCAAACGTTTCCCACCACAGCACAAAGGACTGTATATATCGCCAAAGTTTGACTCCTGGGCAAAATGAGTGTCGAAAACAAACATCTAGTCAAAATGCGAAATTCCAGCATCTGAAACAGAAAACAAAGGAAAGCATGTTTGTCAGTCCTCAAATCAGGGAGCTAATCGCTGTTAACGGGTTTGAAACTGTATTGAATACAGTGGAACTAACAGCCTGAAAAGAAGAAACCAACTACGCCGAACTGTAATATGTCACTAAAGATTCATTTCCTGCATTCCCACCTGGACTTTTTTCCTGCCAACCTTAGTGATGAACATGGAGAAAGATTTCACCAGGATATTTTTACCATGGAGAGGCGATACCAGGGGAAATGGATACCTGAATGCTGGACCCTCCTTCGGGACCTTCCAGATAACACATAACAAAAAGCACTCGGCAAAACTGGTCTAATATGTTGAAAGCTAAACGTTTAACTGATTGCCAGGTTTCAAAACGTAATTGAAAATTACTTAACAGGGGATTCCAGCATCTGTAATATCATACCTGCCAACTTATAGACAATGAAATTCGTACATTTAATCCTATTTATATGTTCAAACTGAAAGGGAGTCATGTGACCACTCGATCTGGGGTGCAATTTCCTCACTAATCCGATAATGAAATCAGTTTTCAGATATCTCTATCCATTTTCGAATTATCGTATAGAAATTATTAACATGTCTAATTGTGCAATTTTTCCGTATTCCAGAAAAACTAATCCAGAAACCGGTCCCGAAAACCGATGCACAGTATGATCCAATTTTTTACTGAATAGGATACTAAAGTACATGATAGTAAAACAACGCAAAGTATTACAACAACAATGAAATTCGAAATCCAAAAAAAGTCGTATTACTATGCACAGAAACTCTGGTACGGTTGTGCTAATGAAAACTGCAACATTATGAAGAAGGATGTAAGAGCATAATTGTCATAATCACCAAAGGGTATGTGGTGCTACTGAATTCGTTTTCATTTTTGTAATCGACATTAAAAATATTACAGGAAACACCTAATTTGATTCCGTGAACATTTTGGCGGTTGTCCAGTGATATGCTTCTGAACGAAATCTGTAAGAGGACTGATTTGTAAATAATTATTATAATGATTTCTCATTATAATCGTTTCATGAAAGAATGAAAGAAATGATCATGCTCTAGAATCTGTTTTCTAGAGTCTATTGTAGTTTTTTGTAATGGTGCTTAATTCCCAAATGTTAATAACTAACCGAGCATTTCTTGTATCGAGGGTTCTCTGAAAAGTGTTTAAAAATCTAAACCGTTTAACCTAAACTTAAACATGGTTTAACAAATGGCTTAATATTACACCTTTAAATTTCAACAGGAGGGAGGGGAAAAAACATCTAATTCATATTCTGGCAAGGCGTGTCTCACACGATCGGCTTCGAAGTCAATTCTCTGCTGAGCCATTTTAGACCTAAACCGCCAACGCGACTTCGACTGATTCAGCATTTTGATCGACTTGTCATAACAATCGTCGTCATATGAAAACGGGAAAAAGGATGAAAAAAAATTCCCACTACCTCCCTTCACGCTGTCCGAAATAGGTGAGCATTTTCCAAGAAGACAGATAAAATAAAATGAGATACATAAAAAAATGAAAACGACTATAAAATACGCTGTAACGGTTTTTCTCTCTCCATCCCTCCACGTCCATTCGCCTGCCAGATATTGAAGTCGAAGCGAAGCAGAGGGCGACATCTCTCGTCATGTGGCCTAACAAACGAAAACAGAAGACTTTCTCTGTCCTTTTAAACAACAAACAGCGATAAGCATTAATGTACTCATAAAGAAGAAGACTTTGATTGCGAGTCGTAAAACCCATTCACTAAATCCCCAAGCGCTTTCGGAACTTCATTCAGCAGTAAATATTTGGCAATCATTCCACCATTTTGGTTGCTGTAGAACAAAACATGCAGACGACTGCATAGTTACAAATGCATTTTGAGATAAATTCAAGACGACCCTGAAATGGGGACAGGGATAATTAATTATACAGGGGTAATTTCAAATTTAATTACTTTAATTTCGTTTTATGTCTCATTTTCTTTATGGTTAAGTAATCTCGAGAACCCATAACCAGGATAGCTCCATCCAATATAAGAAGAAAATAATTTTAAACTCCACAAGGAGCATTCACATAGAGTTCTTATAAATTCTTAAGATTAATTCCTTAAACGAATGCAGCTATAAAGCGAGAGTTTATGTTCTTTTAAGACTGTAAAAATCACATTAACAAAACAGTTCATATTCTCTTGCAAAAGCTAATTCCATCCTTGATTTTAAAACCAAATGCTTTTGTTGTCTTTTCTTGCAGTTATTATAGGATTATATTATACGAAGTTTCCACAGAAAACAACATCTTTTTCTCGCAGCTATTATTGAAGATACAAAACTAAATCAGTGCGGATCTGCAGGGAACACTGACTGATAGCGCATCTGCAAACAACCCATTGAATTCTTGGTTGCGAAGAGAAGTTAGTTTCGTGAACATTGACAAACTTTTCTGCGCTTTATATGGAAGTTGTGCAGTCACTTAGAGCAATGTTGGTCGATAGGCTCAGAAATGATACGAGGATAAGTCTTCCACTCACTATAATGGAAAAATAAAACTCGAGCAAACGCAGCGAAAAAGTAATTAAGACAAATAAAGACCTGGAATTTTTCATTTAAATGCACGCGTTAAGGATATGAAAAAAATTTATTTCGCGTAGAGTTTTTGCACAATCTGTTTGCTCTGCGATATTTGAAAAATATCAAACAAAGATTTTGCCTCAAATTTTGTGTTGTTAACGAGAATTCTTGTGTTGAAACGTGGAAAAGGCCAGATTTGTGGAAGAACAATTCTTGGATTTGCACCTCCCACACATCGATCATTGTGGTCAAAAAATTCAACAAATGTCTTCGACCAAGCACTAGGTTCGACCATGACCCCGTGTGACTTTTTCCTGTTCCACAAATTCAAATTACCGGTACCACTTTTCAATTTTTTTGAATCTATAAAACAAAATTCGCAGAAAGTGCTGAAAGCCATACGGGAAAGTACAGTCGTCAAAGGGAAATAATCCACACTTGAATTTTGCTCTAAGTTTTACCGTTTCAATATTAATTTATTTTTAATAATTTAATATTACATTTAGAGTTAACATTATTAAGATTATTAAATTTAAATAATTATAATTAAAAAAGCTATTAAAACAACACAATAGCATGAAATGTAATATTAAGTATTAAACTCGTGTGGATTATTTTCTTTGGTTGACTGTACATATAAGAAGTGTTTCGACAATCAAATTTTTCGTTGGCCTCAATGTATCGTATAAAATGGGTCTATTCACATCCATTATTCCAAAATTTTGTGTTTTATTGCACAATTTCCTGTATTCATTTCATTGAAGGTATTTCCCACCAATGACAACGCACTTTAACATTTTTGAAGTTAGATCGAGTTATGGACTTTATGGAAATGATGAATGTTTCTTTCAACGAGTCGGCGCACCACCACGGTATCATCAAAAGGTTTACCTGGATCGATGGAGAGGTGGAACTTAGTTCCCCGCAAGTTCTCTTGATTTAACTGTGGGACTTTAAAGAATATCGTGTATCGCGCTATACTTCAGGAAGTTATTGATTAATGGCATGTGCAGTTACTGGACTCTTTGGCCAATATTGCTCATTTTGGTGCTTACTTTTGATCATTGAATGATCAGATTTTACGGATCTTCGTACAAAGTCTTCGTAATAGATTTCTATTATAGAGCATTATTCTCCCTTCCTTTCTTGGTTTAGGCGTCGTGATTAGTTTCTATTGGATTATTTCATATGTGTTTCTTAATGATTTTGTCTACAATTAAGATCAATAAGTTCGGAGACTGCTGGTATCTCCGATCAGGCTTGGAGGAGAGGGGAGCTGGCCGTGGTGGAGAGGCACATATGACCTGGTAAGGAGGAGTGCAGGGTTTTTCCAAATAATACGTTTCAATGAACTGTAGTTCTTCGCGTTCGTCAGAAGAGATTTGAAAAAATTAGCTTGAGATATACAGTAGCTTTCAAACAAAAAGTACCAAATGGAAATTTTTCAAAAATATTTTGGGAATTTTAATACTCCATTAAGTACTACTAAATTATAATAAAAGCAATTCGCTATTTCGTTGAGTTTGCTTGAATATGAAAGGAATAAAGAACTGGTCTTGGAAACCTATAGTCCAGGGGTGGGCACGCTTGAGGTCAATGAGAGCCGCATTCCGGATTTTCATATATTATAAAGAGCCACACTATAGTTACATAGTATTAAATACACCATCTCAAATAGCAAGATATTAGCTACTTAGTCAATTTAATAAGATTCAGTGAAAAAGTTTCTGAAAAACCAGGATTAAATTTTCAGTGGGAGCCGCACTTAACTCAACGAAGAGCCGCATGCGGCTCTCAGAGCCTCATTTGCCCACGTCTGCTATAGTCGTTCCCTACCCTGAAGAAGTGTATTTCAAAACGCGTAGGTTCATTAAAAAAACTACCATTTTGCTATTCCAAGACCAGTTCTTTATTCCTTTTTAATAAAAGTTTTCAATTTCACGACATGTTTGTTTTTGAGGGGCCCACTTCAGGAATTCTTACCAAACTTTCAGTGTCTTTTAGCTCCTAAACGGTTGGATCAATTGAAATAAAACATCAAGAATAAAAACATTTCTCAAATGTTGTGTCAATCTGAAAATACCATTAAAAATAGGGATTTCTGTGGCGCATTTTAAAGGTAAATTCCATATTCAAAAACGGCGTCTTTTTTTTTTTTGAAAATGGAATGCACATAAAAAAAAAAACCTTTCACATAAAAGGACAATGCTTCTTCCACTGAAAGTGCTCTATCAGATTTGTATTTCAGAAATTGGCTATTGGTTCAGTTTAGGTGAGACACCATGTAAAATAGGTGTCCAAAAAGTCTGGTAACATGGCAGATATCTCAAAGGTGCCAGGTAGGCGAGATCTGATGAGTGTGGGTTATAGGTAATATGGAGGTGGAAAATTCGTTGTCGCACTCAAATTTGACCTCGACCCCCAAATTTAAGGTCATCCAAAGATGACTATTAAAGATAGTCTATTAAAGAAAACTATTAAACTGAGAAAATGGGCGAGAAAAGGTCACTCAAGAGTGTGCTTCCCCTTCCCAACGGTGTGCTTCACTGCAATTTAAATGTGTTAGAAACCTCAGCCGACCTAGCTAGCTCAACCTGACCTTGAATGACTCTTTCTCGCTCATTTTCTCAAAATCTTTCAAGGGGAAGGGTGTGATTAAAATTGTTTTTAGAAGAATGTGGGGTTGCTCTACAAGTTGCAATCGGAAATTTTTCTCTATCTTTAATAGTTTCGAGTTAGCAAATGGATGACCTTAAATTTGGAGGTCAAGGTCAAATTTGAGTGCCGCAATGAATTCCCCACCCCCCTATTACCTGTAAACCGCACTCATCAGATCTCGCCTACCTGGCAGCTTTGAGATATCTGTCATGTTACCTGAGTTTTTGGACATCCTGTATAATATTCAGTCAAATTATGTTTCGAATTTGAAATTCCATAACTTGAAGCCACTTTCACGAAGGTATGAGAAGCCTTTTTACTTTTAAAATTAATTTTTAAATATTCCACAATAAATTATACTAGTAGGTATCGCTATTAAGAGCAAAATTTCATATTCATCCAAGTTAATCAGGAATAAGGCGAAGAAAAGGTATGGTTAATCTTTTAATAAAATAATTGTTTTGATACCAGATATCCTCACACATCAATTTTTAAAACGTTTTGGAGAAAAATACAATAAGAAAGTAAACAACATGTGTTGATAATAATTATCAGGCCGTGCGTTCAAACTTCAATTTTAAACTTTAAAATTTTTTTTTCTCAGGCTACCCACAATCATTTTTCTTATTCGGTTGCAATTTCCGCGTTTTCACATTTTTGGTAAGCAAAAACAAAACCCAAAAGCAATTCTTTATGGTATATCCGGTGTAGGTTTATTCCGCCCAGAAGAAAAGAGTAGCGAGTGGCGCATGCGCCTCGCAATCACGCAGCCGTCACGGAGAAGTCGACCGTGAGAGATTTACGAGCATGCAACAAAAGGAGACCCGAGTCTCACGTGGGGAGGAGAAAACGTCAAAATCAGAGGATGAAATAATTTATTGTGATAGGTGAGAGACACCCCGATTACGAGGGAGGAGATGCACGTGCCACTCAAAAGTCACGAATTAAACCGTTGAGGATTTTTATTGGACAATGGAGTGGCTTAAGACGTTCTCCCCAAATAGGTAAAAATGTCAACTCCTGGAAGCGCGATTTTCACTTTAATTCGCGTTGACATCGACACTCAAACTCAGCTGCTCCCGAGCGGTGACCTTTAACTTCTCCTGGCGGAAACAGTCAAGGGTGAAGCGATTGATTCGTTTTAATGCTTAATTCTCCTGCAAATTTTCAATTTTCCCTAGCGCCTGAAGATTTCGTTGCGTTAATCAGCGTCCCTCGTTTGCATGTAATGCGCGAAACGTCGATTCAAATGGGAAAATTTTTCTTCCATCCAGACTGTCACGACCACGAACTAGAATGAAATCACGCTGTTCGTTTCATCTGTCTCTACTTATTCAATTTGGAGTAACAATTTTTTTTTCCAAACAAGGAAGCATTGGTTAAGTTTAACGAACCATTACAAACGCTATTGGTCTATAGTCAATGAACCTCGACTTTACATTATCTATGGCGTATTAAGGTTCAACGAATTCTTGGTACGCACGTATTAAGAATTAACTTTAGAAATACATAAAAACAAACATAATTTTTAAGATTAAATCCAACAAACATATTTTCCAAATATGTAACATTGGAGTGGACAGCTCGTTGTTTAGGAGGATACCATTAATGACACACCATGCCCTCCTTCCACGTTTGGAATACATCTGACTAAAAAGTTTGTTGCAGAAAATGGAGATAACCCAAATCGGTTGCAGCGAACACATAGAAAATCGTGTATGAACTAGCTGTTGATGAGCTCCTGATGAACTGATTATGCAAATTAGGGTATATACAAAATTTACCCCATAAACCTCATGGAGCCAATAGAAACCTATTTCCAATTACAAACACGTTCGGTACTCAGTTATGAGGACAATAAAAAAATCGACTCGTATCTCAGCATCTCCACAGGGGACCACGAATGGCGATTTATCTGACCAAATAACACGTTTCAAGTCCTTTGCACTCCATTCCCACCGATCCATAGTCAACTGTCGACGTTTAGATTTTTGTCCATTCTTGAGCAGTATTTTAGTTCTTGAAACCAATTTTCTGTAGATTAGCATGGCCATTTTGCGGACACAAGCCAACCGAGCTCTTGTCATAAAGCATCGATTTCTGTAAACATACCAGCTCGTTTCGTTAAAACGATTCATCTGGCAGAAGTCTTTCCTTTGAGGCAACTTTGTCTCGCTCTTATATCGATTCGGATACTTTAAACCGTCTTGCAATTTGCCTCGTTACGGTGTTCTTCAAAGATTGCTCGACGCAAATTTAACCGAACGATCGTGTTTAAAACAACTCAAGGTCGACACCACGCCACGAGTAGACGCAACGCTAGGATTTTCATTTTTCTAAGAGGTTTTAGCAGTGTTCTTGTACTTTTTCTATATGCATGAATTGCGAAATTTGTTCAACAAACAGAAAATCATTCGCCTATTTTTTCAAGGAGAGAATCCTGCGCGAAAGTTAAACAATTAGGAAAGGCATGTCATTAACATCGCTATCTCTAACTGTATAACATCAATTTTCAGAATTATCTCCAGAAAGGAAAACGAACCATCTCTCACGTAGATGTAGATTCTATTCTGTCAGACAAGAGGAAGTAATAGAGAGCAAGCAACGAATTCGTCGTAAATAATTAATAAACAGGGAACAATCTTTCGGAATACAGCGAAACTGAATCAGTTCGAGGTTTCATTTCTCTCTCTCTCCCTCTCTCTCTCTCTCTCTCTCTCTCTCTCTCTCTCTCGAAGTTGTATAAATCACAAAATTAATTTGTAATTTCTAAAACATTCATTAAGATGTAAATTAAATGCCCGTTAAGCTGTTCGGTTATTAAGCAGTGGCAGTCCATTCAACGTTTGACATTTACGTTCCGCTATAAGGTGGAGTTTCCCAGCTCTTTTCGGATTAAATCACACCAGGTTCCCTAATAAACTGAAACGACATGGACGGAGAGCAGCTGCTTTTCCGCCTAGTTTCACTTAACATTTGGAAATAACTAAGATAGACAAATGCACCACAAATCAATACACTAAAACGATTGCGCCCTTGCTCGATTTATTATTTTTTGAAGATTGTCTTTACAAGGTTTCATAAAGTACTCCCCAATTCACTTTACTGAAAGTGTCATTTTATCGCCAAGCAATAATTGCTAGTCTTGAAGAAATCTCCATTATGTGGAGTCCTGAATAAACCTGTACGATTATGTTTATGTTGTTTAAAAATAGGAAGAAAATAGTAGACAATCAGTGTACAACAAAGGAATGGAAAGTAAACAATTGAATACAACATCACATGGAATCATTTTTTAAATGCTGGAAAAACAAAATCTATATATTTAAGTTTCAAGGGTGGTTCATTCGACACTTCGTTGGAGGAAACTACAGCATTTATAAACATCATTTTGTTTTTAAACGAACAGTCTTTCTTGGTCTCTAGATTTGTCAAATTTAGTTTTTGTGTCCCTAATTACAATTATTTAGCGGTAATTTTCAATTCAAAATTGTTTTAAGAGCATGTGAGAGGAAAAATTCCGCGACTTGGATTCGAACCAGGAACTTAGACTGTCATGGTCGAGCCTCTACCAATTGGGCTATCGCAGACACCCGGACAGACATGCTGTCACAAGGTGTCTTAAAGACAACCAAGTTGTCAAAGTTGAAAGCCCAATGGGAGGAGAGCACCCGGCTCACAAACCGAACATTTCTCCTATCCAACCAGGATACTTTGTGACAGCCCAATTAGCCTTTTCATCTGTCGACAGGTGGCGCCACTTGCGCATGCGCAATGCACGGGTTGGTTGGCAAAAAACGAAAAAAGTGCTGAAACTTATGGTAATCGAATATAAGAATTACTCGATTAATAATGATTTTATTAATTTTTTTTTAATTTTATTTTTTTGATATTGGCATATTAGCTGGCAAATTAGCATTAAAATTACCAGTTTTGTCTACATTTACAAGATATTCGTTATAATGAGTTATCATTGCCCCAAAGTTATTTGACATAATGAAACACCAATGAAAATAGTAATTTGGAGTAATTTTTAAGTATTACAAAGCAATATATGTGAATGGGCTTGGTAGAGGCGTCGACCATGACAGTTGAGGTTCTTGGTTCTAATAATGTTTGGAGGTCTTCTCCAGTATGTATTTAATCCATATATCCATGGATATTTAAGAACGTTTGTCCTTTTGTAACTCAGAAAATATTCAACGAATCTCCACGAAATTTTCCATGTACGTAGTTAGTATTACTGTGCTTTACGTAGGGTACTTTTTATACCGTGATTATATCAATTTTTTATGTTATTCTTATTTTTCGAAAAGTTGAATTGTTTTCAAAGGATGTCACTAGATGGCGATACTATCTTATCGAAAATAGAGTCACTTTATAAGAAGAGTATCGCAATCGTCTTGAGCGACGCCATTTTGAGTTTAATTCTTCTCTGCATACAAAGGGCAGTATGGAGATTACGTTGTTTTGTGAACATTCTTTCAAAGTATTCACGCCGCATTTCGAGTAAAATGTTATGATGTAGTATTATACGATTTGTAAATTCACTTAATACATGATAAATAGGTTTTTAATATATTTAATGTCTTAAAAATAAAAGATAACTCTACTGCTCAAATTAAATTGTTACATCACTTCTTTTTTTTTTTTTAGGTCATCAATAACAAAATATAATCTGTATGTCGTTAACTTATAAAATTTCATAAATTTAATGTTTAATTCAAATGAATGTAGAAAGAATTTTAGGTTTTACATGGTATTTATGAATTTGAAATTAAAAGAAATAGACAAGTTAATATTTTTTTTTTTCTTTTTCGTTTTCATATCGTTTTGCACTACTTAAATTAAATCTCAATGATATATTTCATTTAGAGTAGAAGGGCCGGCCCGGTGGCCGAGAGTGCTAGGGCTTAGGCTTTCCAGTTCTCGAATCCGTCGGGTCGCGGGTTCGACTCCCGCCGTGGGCATGGATGTTTGTTCTTCCCAGTTGGAATGTAAAACATTAATTTCCCTTTCTACTGGATTTAGTGCAGTTTACCGCGTAACAATTTGGCATAATGCCCCAGGATAAAGTGACAGCTAATTGACGAAATTATTCATCTCTAAACCTTAGGAAAAGTTTGTTTATTATTAATGCATGCAACTGCTATCGATAAAATAGTTTCTGTATATCGATTGAAACTTACTATTTGTTGATTGAAGTCTCAAGTGCTCCCAAATAAGTTTCAAAGCTCACTGAAGTACATAGAAACGATTAGCAAGCATTCACCCAGGAACACTCAAAATGGCTGCGATTATGCCACGTGTTACCGAAAAGCCAATCAGAAGCCTTGCGGCACAGTTCACTCAAATGCGGTACTCTTCCTATAAAGTGACTCTAATCGAAAAGTTGAATAACCTTTTTGTTTTTAAAGTATGTCACTAGATGGCGAGGCCAGACGGCGCTCTTACGTTGTACGAGCGTTAAATTACATTGTTGAGTTTCAGAAGTAGCCAAATTCATGCAACAGAGGGGACTGAAATCGCTTCTTCCATAAATACAACAATCCAATTGTTGACTACAACAACAGAATTTGCGCGTGTGCACAGACCAGGAGATTAAAAGACCATGCTAAAATTTAGTTATATACTATTGTAACTTTAATTTAACATATTAATATTATTTTATTAACTAATTTCGTTTATAGAAGCAAAATTACTATATAATGATTAAAGAGACCATAGCTTAAATTTCAGCATCAATAATACAAAATTTCATTATGACGTATATTAAAGATAGACCCGGAAACCTGTCAGCATACTTGAAGCAATACCACCTAAAGATAAGGCCTTAGTACTCGGTGAGAACTGCGTACTCAGATTGATGACGCAGTTCTCACCAAGTACTAAGGCCTTATCTTTAGGTGGTGTTGCTTGAAGTGGGAAGGTCCGAAAGTGAGCAAAACACATGGCTAAACATGAGGGTACCTGATTAATAATTCTTTCACACACCGATCATGGAATGATAAGTTTATCTTTTCGTTAACTTTGTATTTGAAGTATTTTATAATATTTTATAAACAATTTTTCAATCATGCTTTCAATTTCAATTTCGTTTCGATCATCTTTCTCTACGTATTTTCGATTTATGGTTGTGGAAAGTGATTCCTGATCCTTTTTCGTGTCTACTTGTACGGTTGTATGCGGAAATTTTGAAAAATGGTTTTGAATTAATTATTGGATGGCTCACTCCTGCCCAGAACTGCCACGGCTCACCCCTGCCCAGAACTGCCATGGTTTCAATTGGCTTCACTTTGGTGGCGATGTTAACAACAGGATTCGGAATCTACCTTTAATATACGTCATTGAAACAGCCCGAGCAGATGTCACTAGATGGTGATGCCAGAAGAAGAATGTTTCATTTTATTCAATTTTTCCAGACTTTCAAGGTCGCAGGTATATATTTTCAGGAAGTTTGCTTCTCTCACGGTCAGTTATACGTTGCTTGCTCCCGCGTGTCCAGCTGTCGAAATTACATGTTTTTGTACAACGTTGTTTACCGAAACGGACTTAAATGCACAACTACTTGACAATCCATGCCAAGCTTGCCTGTGTAGCCGATTCATTTATCATATTTTTTTTTCATTATTTACTTTTGTACAGTCATGGGCAAAAAAAAAAACGCTCCCTCATCGTTTAAGTAGTAAACGCTCATTTAAAATATAGCAGCATCGAGTGTGGGAGCGTTTTTTTTTGTCCATGACTACATATAACTTAATTTTCTTTGTTCCCAGTTCATTGTCCATAAGTCATCATTTTTGGTTTAAAATGATTATGAAAGGTTTGGAGAAGGCTTTCTAGACTGTTTCTCATTTTCTTGCATTTCGTTCATACTTTGTTAATCATAGTTCAATTTATAACATAACGAACAATCGTTAAAAAAATTACTCAACGCATCTTTTCCACCCGGGCGAAGCCGGGTAATATTGCTAGTTATTTGTAAACATGAGTAATGATAAGATAAAAACTGAAACAATTTTGCATTGTTGTTGCACATTTAAGCATTGTTGGGACGGCTAGAACAACACCTCCTAGAAGGAAAGCCAAACAACTGAAACGTCATACATTGTTACATCATCATAAGTCGACCAGGAACTGAAAAGTCACCTGACCATTGTCGTCTGAGCACCATCTGCATATATTAATTACCAAGAGTGATATAGGTTCGAGTCATTAAATTATGACCTCCACATAGATTTATGTAAACACGGTTGTGCCCATTCACTGGGGGTTTGGGGGACGGATAAACCTGCCTGTTGGAAGATATATAAAGGTGGTTTCATAGGAATATTTCGTACACCAATAATCGCAATCATGGGTAAAGCACGAGACCTAACAGGGCTTGAAAAAGATATGATCATCGGGTATCGTGCAGAGGGCGGCAGCATTTCAGAAACCGCAGTAAACTGTGCGCGTAGTGTCGTAGTGAAGGTATACAATGAATGGAAGGATGTACAAGATGTGCATTCCAGGGTGCTAACTATAGGAGACTGAACGGGGTGAGCGGCGCTTGCGATGGCTGGTTGAGTGATCGACGAGCAACCGTCGATACAGTGACAGACCAAATGAATTAGAAGTGCACCAGAAAGCTATCCATAACATATGTACAACGTCATGTCGCCATGCGTGCATCACAATAAACGATGTGCGTTTTAACTGCAGTACAAACTTTGGACCCTAGACCAGTGGAAAAGGTTGCATTTTTCGATGAGTCGTGTTTTCTACTGCATCGTATCGATGGGTGGTTGCGTATCTGCCTGAAGACATCCGAAAACAAACTACTTGAAACCATTGTTGTGCGGCAACAAGCTGGAGGAGGCAGTATAATGGTCTGGGGCATGTTTTCATGGCATGTTTTGGGCCCATTATTTCCTCTGGAAGGTACCGTCAACGGCTGTGCATATAATTCATCGTTGCCAACCAGGTGCATCCCTACATGTCAACGGTGTATCCTACGAATGAGGGCATCTTTCAATAGGCTAATGCTACATGCCATATGGCCAAAATTTGCTGTGCATGGTTCGAGGAGCTTGAGAATGAGTTCCACTTACTACCCTGGCCTCCAATCCTTGCGAGAATCTGTAGTAACATATGGATTATAGAATTATAAAAGATCTGCATCAACGATATGAATTTCTGATACAGGTTGGTTCTGAAAAAGTGTGTATAACTGTAAGTAATGATGACGGAGGTGACCAGAATGAACATTTCCTTTTAATACAATGTGGGTTCGAATTTGAACGCTAACTGAGATATGAACAGAAATAAAAATACCGCCACCAAGATCAACAAGTTAATAACTCAGGTTCTGCAATGCTTAGAATAATGAAATTAGAGGAATAATAGGGTACATAATACTCTGTATACCCTTAAAGTTTGATCGAATTCCAATGAGTAGTTTCCGAGTTACGCACTCAACATCGTAACACCTGCTCTTTAGTACTTGCATGTGCGCACTGTTATTAATCCACTACCTGGGACTAGTGAATTTCTGACACGGGCGAGTAAATTTTTAACAAAATTTTATTGATGGGCGTTGAACAGAAGGATTTCTTAATTAAGTTTTAAGAATAGTTGTTATAATCAATTTAGTTGAACTAGACTTATCAATGATTATTACAAGTTCTGCTCTTTTGGGAATCTTTGCAATAATACTAAGTCCTAATATCAATTAAAAAGGCTCTCTATAGTAACAGGGGGGAAACAAATTGAATAGTTTTATTATTGTGTCGTGTGCCAATAAATTACAATAAATTTTCAAAATCGTTCATCTTCATTCCTGCCCACCCTCTTTACTGTATTCTAATAATAATTCTATTTATTAGCACAAGATCTCTTTGATCATGAATATAAATAAGTACACGCAACGCATGCTCAAAACATGTGCCTCACTCTGAATCACTTTCTTCTACTTAAAGTAAATATCCACTTTTACAATTGTTTAACAACTCTTCATAGAATGAATGATCTTTATCAATTCATCTTAACATCAAATTGTTTGCAATATTACACCCAATCTCATAATCATGTATTTCTAAGATAAATACCAATATTCTTTTAATTATTATTCATTATCGTCAACAAACCTTTTATGAAGATCGACTCAAAATTTATAAAACTAACACGATTCACATCACAGGCAGAACGCCTGTTATTTCAATTATTATTTGCAATCCTAAAATAATCTAATTTTTTATTTGTTTATTTGGGTTACAAAAAATAACATAACCCTTGACAAGGAAAAAGCTGTATTTTAACCTTGCCAATTTTCAAAAACTCGAAACAGACTACCAGGATTTAGCTTTTTAAATAGGATATATTTTCACCTATATATTGGAAGGCAATTAAACGAGTAAGATAATAGATTCTATCACTTCAGTCCACTTCCTTTTGAGAAAACACAGCATTCTACTTGGTCTGCTCTGAAATTGATTAACATTAAAAATAGCTAGCCCCGACAGACTAATTGTTGTTCATGATGAGCAATTAAAAGAAACTTTTTCTATGTAAACCATTAACAACTTAGAAGAGGAAACGAATAATCCTTGTTTGTAATAAGAAAAAGAGCTTAAAACGATAAGAGCGGAAACTCTCACGGAAGTGCTGGTATGAGATAGTGCTTCTTCTCCCCTCTAGTGACTCGAATTTATAACTGCGATCTGATACTAATTTCTAGGATTTTTACAGCAAGATAATGAAGATAGCATTCATTCGTTTTCTACTGGGAAGTATTATGTTAAAGCGCTATAGAGATCACTCAATAGACCCACTGCCTGACGAAAAAATCGCTACAAGAGGAAGACGGGTTGGTCAGAAAAAAAAAGACTTCATTTTTCACCAGATACCATAGTATTAGAGGAGCTATACCAGATACTATGCCGTTTTTACCCTTCTAATACAATGCCAGATACTTCTCCAATTGGTCAAAGTAGGCCTAACTCTACAAGAGAGTCTGTCGAAAGGCTTTTCGATTTCCACTTGCACCGCTTTGTGTTATTTATACTAGGATTACCGTTTTTATTTTAAATTTTGTTTATATTCATGAACTCTGAACTTCTACTGAAAGATAAGATTTACGGCAAGTCCTTTATCAAGAGACTTACGAGATCTTCGTCATGAGAATGTAATAATGCTGCCATCGACGTTGCTTTGGTGGAATGATTGTGTAAGTATAAGTTACTTACTGGGTTTCGAAATCCGGATAGACTTATGCAACACGTTGTATTATAAGCCTCAGCTACATGAATCTACATAGAAACTAAGAAATTGTGGGAGCTTTTGGATTTGTATGTGCAACTGTATTCAATTGGAACCCAGTAATAACCTCTACTAACTATGTTTATTCTCCTATGAAATGTGATCATTGAAACCTTATCCAAGCTCTTCACGAAAATGTCAAGGGCTTCGCAAGATATTAAATCCGTAATGTTCCTCGTCCCTCTCTTAGGAACCGATCATGACAGACGAGGAACAGCAGCTGCCAGAAGAAGTTTTTCTTTCACATTTTGAAGTCCCCAAATTGAATTTCCTAATGATTCCGCTTACATAAATACCATAGGCTGCGTGTCTTTCTCGAGCAAATCCTTTTAATCAATAGCTGTTTTCTCAATTTGATTACTTGAAATGAAGTAAGAACGCTTTCAAGGAAAGAGAGAAAGAGAGAGGAGGGGGGTTCCGTGGAATTCGTAAAATTCCGAAAACGAGAGAAGAAAGTTTATCTTTTTTTTTTATTTTAAACTTCAAAGTATATCGAATTTAAATGTTATAAAATAAATGGAAGTTCCGTGATGAAAGTTTTTCCGAAAGAGTAACCAAAAGGAAAGCGCACAGAAAACGCGGGCTCCTCAACCAATAAGATTTCAGGTATCCGAATTCCATGAAGGAAAAAAAAAAGAATTATCCACATTCGCATTGCTGGCAAATGATTGGAGCAAGCTGGCTGCTAACCTGGCAAGACTGCCCTCCTTTCAAACACAAAACCCCTTCATTCCCACCTCCCGAGTCATTTATTCACGTCTTAAATTACATTTTAAACGTCATAGCCAAGTGCGCACGGACCATTTCGTCGATGATCGATTCGTCGAATTCAATTTATCAAAAGAAACGGAAAAGAAATTTTGTTTAACCTTGTACATGTTCAATGATTTCTCTCTCTCTCTTTTATCCTCACTTTAATACCAAGTGAACTACCATTCACTTCAGTATAGAACGTTTTAATGTGAAGTTTTAATATGCATTTAAAGTCAATACAAAATCAAGATGAATAGAAATACGTTCCAAATTTTCTAAAATAGCATAACAACAAAACGATTAGCTAAAATTTACCAAAAAACTATAGAATCCCAAAAAGAAGATTGCTAACAGTCCTTTGAGAGAAGTTGATATGAAAATGACAATAAACTTGTTTTCAAGCATTATTCATTTGGTTTCATTGAAATGTAACAAATGTGTTTACATTTTTCATTAGAATTATTGTCGCTATCTGACAGTGTTGGTTCGTTCGCAAACCGTTTGCCAAAGCTTTCATCGCTATAGTTCAGAAGAGATAACCTTGATATACTCCAACCAGCGAATCATGAGATCTGTCGGTCACTGCTTTACCATGGAAACAAGCTGGAATAAAATTATTGATGAACTGAGCAAAGAAAATTCCACAGCCTGGATTCGAACCAGGAACCTTCAGCTCATGCTGCTGACGCTAAAAATTTCTTTCCTATTTTCATCAAGAATTTAACATCTGGCAAAGAGAATTATGAGACATTGAGAATGGCGGATGACAATGCAATTGGTACACGAGTAAAGCACATCGAGGGAGGTCTACCACAAAAATGCGCGAAATTCATTATGAAAAATAATAATCAGAATACTTAAATGCGCCGCTCTTACACCCCTTGTACAGGTGAGGCCTCGAAAAGCTCAATACAGCTCTCGAGTGCTTGTGCTAACCCGGTTCCAGGTCAAAGGACATGATAATCTATTATTTACACTAAAATCGCGCTAACTTGCGTTTACAACAGTGACTGGCGCTCAAAGTACGCAAGTGCAGCCAAGTCCCTTTTTTACATCTACCTACAAAATTTGAGAGCCATCTCCCAGTGACAAGGTCAAATAGTTCCCTTGTGAGATATAGCATACAATAAAAACCCTCATAGACCCATCTCGAGTTATCTTAATATATAAAGTGCTTCATCAGTCTGTCATATCACGCAAATCCGGGCTTTTCATTGGCAAGTGAAGCGAGGCTAACGAGAAAGACAGGCTCCAGCACTGAAAAGTTACCTGACAAGATAGGTCTATTAACAATGTAACTTTCATTGTTTCCATCTTGTATTTTAACAATCAGTGGTTTATCCTTTGTTGGAAACAATGAAGGTTGGATTGTTAATAGAACTATCTTGTCAGGTGACTTTCCAGTCCAGGAGCCTGTATTTCTCGTTAACCTCGCAAGTGAAGCGAGGCCAACGAGAGACAGGCCAGGGCACTCAAAAGTCACATGATTATCGGGGTCCGGGCAACAATCCATCCTTCATTGTTTCCAACAAACGAAAAATTATTGATTGTTAAAATCCAAGATGGAGACAATGAAGGATGAATTGTTGGCCGGACCCCGATGATCATGTGACTTTTGAGTGCCCTGGCCTGTCTCTCGTTGGCCTCGAAGTGAAGCAAGTGACGCAACAAAAGTAAGTGACGTAAAAACGAAACTGACGCAACAAAAGTAAATGATTCTTATTGCTTCGGGCACAACATCCTAGTTCTTTAATAAAGTACTGAGGTTACTGTTAAATTGTTCGCTCTTAAAAGGACCTTTTTGCAATTAATGCGTAATTCATTGTCCTCAGAAGAATCGTAATACTTTCTAGTTTGATATGTTGCTTGAGCCCGTGCTGAACAAGGCGCGATTTAAGAGGGAAATATAAACGACCTGTGGAACGAGGCTGAGGCAGCCACTGATTGGCTGATGAACTTAACCAATGACATGGCCACTATTCTCATGACTTTTCTGTTGGACTATGTGAAGGAATAAATTGCGAAATCATCGTATCAATGCGCGGGAATTATTGAGGAAGAGAAAAGGGATAGATAATAAGAAAAACTTACTCTAAAGCCAGGACAATTGCTTGTTATAGAATTATTTGGATATGTTCACGCAATCTTTAAAGTTACGGAATATTTAAAACTAAATGCTTCATTGACTACTTGAAGACCGATGCCCTGGTAGCCATGATAAGATATAGTTCCGAAAAGGCATTTACGCTTGCGGCAAGTGAAATATTAAGTTTGTAAAATATGAAAAGTATATAATAGTAAGTAAAAGTTTTTAATCACGTTTATTTACCATAAAATAATATTTAGAGGCGGCGCGATGCGGTAAGCAAGGTAACCATCGAATGGGGACACATAATTTAGAGGTTCGCACAAAGGCGCCAAAGAAACTAACGTCGCCTCTGATAATATTAAGAAAATGCTAGGGACTTTATTTCAGCCGCGCATGAACATTATCGTATCGCTGCCTGTACTTGCTTTTTCATACTAATTTGATAGTTCCAGTTGAATTAACATGCGAATTTGTTCCAAGGTAACCTTCATGGGCGCTAGACAAAAAAAATCGGCCTATGTAAAGCCTTTATACCTAACCTGTACTTCATTAAAACTGACTTAATAATTGGGTTGTTTGAGCTATAATTAGTCAGTCATTCGAAGTTCATTCAATCGCTTTAAACTGATTATCTTACTGTTGATTCTCTTGAGAATAGAGAATTGAAACCTAAGACATTTCCTTAAGGCGCAGATATATTGGTTCAAGTGAGTTACTGAAACCATTACTTTGTCTCAATTAATTTTCCTTTTTTTAATTCTCAAATTTATTGTTTTAATTAGGGAATTAATTTTCCTTCATCGAACGTTTAATTATCTTCACTCTGATTGCTACAAAGAGAAATACAAATCGAGAAAAAGTAAGAATTAGGATAAAAAATATCTAATTGGTAATTTTCTATCTCATGAAGAACAGAACAACGGCTCCTTATCATCTGTCACTACAACCTGGGCAATTTGTTTTTTCCGACAACTTTAGTAGCAGAAACCTAAACTACCTTTATGAAGTTTTTGATTCATTACTTTATGGTTTCGATCGGCTTTAACTAGTTGTCGATTGAAAGGAAGAGTAGAGCTATTTCACTTTAACGTCGCTAGCATCTCAAAGTAAACAGTTTCGAGTGGGAAAAATAAATTTAAATTCAGGAAATTAAATTTGTAACGTATAAGCAATTAAATTACTGAAAAGTGAAGCTCATGAATGATTTATACGTAAATTCTCCATTGATCTGGTCCGCATGTATATATGAAGGAAGTTGGAAACGGTCGCTTGCTCACAAATCATTTACCAATCAGATCGTTTTTAAGCAGAGCTAAAGTTAAGCCGCACTTCTGCTGGGATCATATCGACATCCAATAATTCTAAACCAATATAACAACATAACATCCTCTGTTTATAGTTTTTATAAGGATAATGAAAACTGTCACCAGTCATTTAAAATCATTCATTGTTCATATCCCGTTTTTTTCTCTCCAGAGTTACCCGACAAAACTCATAGATAATCCATTATAAGTATTCCCCTAAATCTATCTACAGTACCTAACAAAAAGTAATTGGCCACTCGACAGTGGATTTATGGACTCAGTAGGCGATCATGTGACTTAAACTTATCGTTAAAGAGATAGGGCGTGGTGGAGAAATGTCAGAAATCAATAAGGGTGTAATTTAGGGTGGACTGTCCAGCAGAGAAAGTTAAGCAGACCGAAATCAACTGTGGCATTCGTCTTGGTTCCGGAGGTCCCAAATTCTGAACAACAGAGATCGCAAAACCCTGAAACAAGAAATTGTCAAAAGCCGGACATAGCCGATATAGACAGTTGCACAGGAGCGTCGTCAGACAGGATTTTTAGGTAGAACAGGGTGTGTCTGTTTCCATTGGAACACTGCAAAAAGAGGTTCATCAGGTAGAGCAGCTGCTCATATGTCTCACATCACGAAGACCAATAAATCTCAACGGCTCTATGGTGTTTAGATCATCCCAACTGGAGATTATATATAGTGTGTTCTGTCCTTAGAAAGGTCCAGTATACTTGGCAATTATTTCCATAGGTGGTTTGCCATTGCCTTCCTATGTTAACGACTGCTGTAAAATGTCAGCAGCAGCCAGGACCAACAGACCTCCGAAGCACGGAGGGGGGGGGGAGGTTAGATCTAGTGTCACTAATCGTCACCCATCCAGTGACTAGCCGTGCTTGAAGTTGCTTAACTTCACAGAGTTCGCTTGCTCTGCGAAAGCTCACTAGGCTACGGCCTCCCCCAACTGGATAGAGCAGTGGAAATCAGTTTTGTGGAGTGACACGTCAAGGTTCACATTGTTTCGATCCGACGGTCTGTACAAACTTTCAGGATATGTTTCACGGACCAAAACAAGTAGAAAATGTCATCTGAACATGGGATCGAAAAAGCTTTTTTCTAGAGTTATAATGGGGTGTTCCTGTAGTAGAAGAAGAGTTACGACAATTCAAAGAACTGGAGGCCATTTTGAGCCTTTGCTATACCATGTGCTTTGTTATATCTTTATTATATCATTTTCTTCTGCCAACAAGTGTATTGTCTTTTACCTAACCTAACCTAATCACACAGTTTGCAACTCCGATACATTTTAACGTTTATTTCATCTACTGCAGAAAACATTCAAACTGTTATAACTCTAGAAAGAAGCGTTTTCGACCTCATGTTCATAGGATATTTCTGCTTGCTTGGTCCCTGGAACATATCCTCAAAGTTTGTACAGACCATTCAGAAACATCCTTAATCTTGAATTAACTTATGTTGAGTTATTTGTGATAATATCAACTCACAGTCATGTTGCAAAATTCTCAGAATAAAGTACTTCCTAATATATGGCATTATTACGGAATAGAACCCTGTTGCTTCCATGATGACAATGTCAGGTGTCATGTTGCTGCTGCTTTCATACGTTTGTAGAAAGAGGAAGGCATTCAACGCTTGGATTGGCCTACACAAAGCCCAGACATTAATCCCACTGAGCATCTTTGACGAAGTTGGAACGGCGGGAAAGATCTCGGTAGCAGCAGCCAATTTCCATTATCCAAGAGGAATGGCGGAAAATTCCAATAGATGTCCTCCACCACTAATTGCCAGTATGTCTCAGTGGATAGTTGCAAGAGGTGGCGTCACCAGGTTTTGACAGTTCAAAAAACACAGACGATCACTTAGCGTAGATGCCCAATTACTTTTTGGTAGAAAGCGTGTATTTCTATAGATGTCCCACCCAATATTAAATAACGTTGCAAGGAAACGAGACTCAAAGCTTATTGCAATTTCTTTGGATTTTGCCTGCTATTTTAATCATAACTTAAACCTTCATTAAGTTAATTTAAAAATGAATTTGAGAAATCAGGTATTGAAGAATTTGATTATAAATTAGTAGAAAACTAGCATTCCTATCCTCTTTTTCTCTTTGTGTAATACGCTATCAACCAATTCGATCTCGTTTTTCAGTGAGCTCTGCAGCTTCCATCCTTTCCCCACCCTCTTCTCTTTCCGCTAAAATTACAAGAGAGAAATTTGATCTTCCAAATCCAATTGTGAGAAGAAAAAGACATTGCGACCGCGGCATGCGAGCTCTCCTCCCGGGGGGAAAGTCATTTCTCCGTCGAGGTCCTTTCACGCGTTGCCACCGCTGATCCGTTTCCACGACCGTCGACAAATAAAAGACTTTTCCGCCTTCACTTTGTAGTCTGTGGAACAAGGTTCCAACACCTCCGTGTCAGTGGTGCTATCTTCTCTTTCCCTCTCTACCCTCGAATTACAATCCAACTCTTCCTACAACTGCAGCCCTCGGTTGTCCCAAGGCTCCGGTCATTCATCAAAGTCTTCCAGACAGAGGACGGCCAACAAACAGACCGAGGAATAGAGACGAAAAAATAAAACGAGAGAATACCATTTCAAACGAATGAGAAGAGGAAATTAAAAAAGAAAGGGGATTGAATAAAAGGAATTTAAAAATAAACGCTTTTTCGCTGTTTTAATATAAAGAGAAGAGTAAACATGAACTCAATCAAAGACGAAGTGCCAAAACACGGAGAGAGTAATGAAAGACAAGGAAGGAAGGGAAAAAATGAAAAAAGAATAATAAATTTTTTAGCTATTAATTTTTCCAGCTACAAGCTGGATTACCGTGCAGTATTTCGAAGCTCATAAATAAAGGAAGATCTACTTCCTTTCGAAAACAATTCTTCAATTTGAATATTTTATATATAGCTGCCAAAAAAACGTTGTGGAAGGAAATGATAAAAAATAATACAAGCCTTGGTCTACTCAACTTTTCTTACAAGGACATGAATAACGCAAAGGGCTACACCAGAGTAGATCGAGTGATGAGTTATATCAAATTGGGGAATTATATAATACAAAATACTTATGTGCTCTTGTATAAAGTAGGACAAGCCAAAAATGTGAATGATAAAGAACATGAAATTAGGTAAAAATATATCCCGTAGATTATAAATATGACATTTGGAACGCTAGCGATTGTGGGCTTTGCAAGTAAAACTGAGGCTCTCCTTTCCAACGCGAGTTGAGGGAACTCTTAATGGGAAATTGAGCACCATCTACAGGGAAGACGCAGGCACCCAAAATAGACTGGATAATGTATAGACAGGGTTCAGACAGATCGGGGTAGGAAATCCAAGCGGAAATACATAATAAAATAAACATTATTGAGTGATACAGAGAAAAACTAAAATAAAATAAAAAACAAGTCAAGCAACCGAAATGTCTAGGACCGATAGGATTTTAAAGCATTCAAGAATTGAAAGGAGAGTATTTGATTTCTAAAGAAGCCTATCGTTATTAAGAAGTAGATGAGGTTGCTAAGGAAGCCTCTGGTAAGGCGTACTTCTAAAGGAAATGTATAGTTCAAACTGAATAAAACTACCTGAAAAGTTAAATGGAGAAAGTAGCAATTCTCTATAGAATAGAACATATAAGAATCCTATTTAATAAAAAAAAAACGTTAATTACTGAAGCGTTCTGTGTAAGTGTCAATTCTTTCTTCATAAACTATTGCCAACGCTTTTCTACGTAAGCATGTATCATTTAAGGAATGATTAGCTACTAGCTATTGTTAAAATTTACCTAACACAAACTAACTATTGATAATATAAGGCGTAAGTAATTACATGCCATATCTTAGCATTGAACGCTTCCAATGGTTTCATAATGGTATCATTAAAACATGAATCATGGAACCAATTTCGATTATCATTAATTTTACGTTATATTCATTCATGATACGTCATTCCAAGTGGTTTGATACATTACATGCCATATCTTAGCATCGAAAGTATCGCATGGGCCATAATGGTTCCAATAAACCACATACTATTGAACCTATTTCGACTATCATTAATTTTACGCAATATTCATTCATGACACATCATCCCAATTGGTTTGATTTATTACATGCCATATTTTAGCATTGAAAGTTTCAATGAATTGCAATGGTTCCACTAAACCAGGTTCGAATATCATAATTTTACGTTATGTTAGCATTGAAAGTTTATAATGAACCATAATGGTTCCACTATACCATGTGCATTTGAGCCAGTTTCGAATATAATTAATTTTATGTTATATTCAATCATGACACGTCATTCCAAGTTGTTTGATATATTACATGCCAAATCTGAGCTTTGAAAGTTTCCACTAAACCATAATGGCTCTATGAAACCACATACCATATAACCTATAGAACATTTTTTGTTTCATTTGAACCATACAATGTTCCTAAATAATTATGCTGGATAAGTTTGGGTCACCCTGTATGCAATTATTTTGCAATTATTTATTTTATTTATTTATTAGTAATGATAATCCAATACGTCCATCCAGGGTCTGTATGGCTAGAAGCCGACGAGTTGGGTCCCTGGATGAACCTGGATTAACGACTGCTGTTTGATGGTCACAGCAGCCGGGGGGGGGGGTGTTAATCGTGAATCACGGATGGTCACCCATCCAGTGACTAGCCGTGCCTGAAGTTGCTTGACTTCACAGAGTTTGCGTTTCAGTGAAAGCCCACCAGGCCACGGCCTCCCCCAAAACTATTTGTATACATGATTTATTAAGAACTCCTCTTTACGGGGCAATCCAGGACTATTTGGATGATATAGCGATTACCTATACAGGGTGGATACAAAGTGAGCCACCCCCCCCTTTTATTTTCGTAACCGAAGCAGATATGTCAATTTTGATGAATCCAAAGAATAGGAAGTTGTGGGTGACCTATCCCATGGTGCACTTTTTCATCATCCCACATATGCAAATTAGGACACATTCAAATCCTATCTTAAAAACCGTTAACAGATAGGGAATTCAGCATGGAATTCCGAGCAAAACAAAATAGAAATTTTCCAAAATTCGAAAAATCTGATTTGCATATTTCGGATGATGAAAAGTGCACCATGGGATAGGTCACTCACAACTTCCTATTCATTGGATTCATCAAAATTGGCATATCTGCTTCGGTTGCGAAAATAAAAGTGGGGGCTCATTTTTGTGTTCACCCTGTATAATAGGATGCTAAAATCCTTACCTAAAATGAGAGATGAACAATTTGTTTTCACATTTTTAAAATTATATTCTTATTATTTAGGTTTTTAAAGTTTGATTTTTGTAATAATCAAATGCCAAATACTTTACCAGATTTAAGGAAGGTAATCCTATTGTTGTACATACAACATTCGCCTTCCATCAATATTTTTTCTTAGCTCCACGTTTCTTTAATAGTATACCAATAATGGTTAAGAAAATTAAGAGTCCCCTTAGGAGAAAATATGAATTTAAAAAATGGTTGTTTAATTTTTCTTATATACCTAATTTTTCTTTTGAGTTTTTTATGATCTCTAATTTAATTATTATTTTTAAAAAAAATTTAAAATTTTGTTTTCATTAATTTTTTTTACTAACATAATCAGCACTTTACAAGCTTGCTTACCTGTGCTCATTTTGTCTATATTTGCATTTGAATTAAATTGAATTTTGAATTGCAATAAATTGAAATAAATAAAAAGCAAATAAAAAATAAATAAATATAAATACATATAACAAATGAATAATAAAAATGAGGAAAATTCATTACAAGGACTAAGAAATGCAAATAGAATCAATTTAAACAAATACAAAATAAAATGAATAAAAACAAAATTACAGTGACATAATGATGAAACGTAAACAAAAATAATGCCATGCAACAAAATACGAGAGAGAAAGAAAAAACAGGAAAATGAAGGAATGTGAAAGAGAAACATACATAAATGGAAAAGAGATGAAATACATAAAATATGTGGAAATCGCCATAAGGCGCCATTAG
>JAHWFO010091679.1:551457-654349 GCA_023313115.1 Rhysida immarginata
AAAATATGTGGAAATCGCCATAAGGCGCCATTAGAACATGTACTACAAAACCAAGTTCAACTATCATTAATTACACGTTATATTCATGCACGACACGTCGTTCGAGTTGTTTGATATATTACATGCCATATGTTAGCATTGAATATTTTTAAAGGGGGAGTATCATAACTGTAAATAAATAAACAGTAAATAAACTGTAAATAAATAACAACAATCGCACCAAGAATTGCTTAAATATTTTAAAGTCGGTTTGCTTCAGGATACTAAGTAAATTAAAAAAAATTCATTAAAATTAACTTTTATGTTCCTGAATTCCTCAACTATTTTTGAAACTCGTGTAATTCCTCTATTTTTAAAATTTCCAGTACAGTCACTACAGGGCTTAGTTCATACGCGTCCCTATAACAATTTCCATCAATTTTCTCAGTAATCATTGTGTTTACGTTTTGATGTATTTTTTTGTTTTGTTTTTGGTTCCTTAAGATTTGTGTTCTGGGCTCGGTAATCGTTTAGCGCGATCGTTATTTATCACCTGTTCCAATTGTCACCGAAGGAAAAATTATGGCGTCGGAGCACGAGCTCACTTTTGCGGCCGTTATTTCACAAAGATTTTTCCCGCCCATTATCTGCTTTCCGGTCTAATGGAGGGAATGACTGGCCGTCGAAACTCCAGAAAATGAAAGTAACACATCGCTTTTTCTGTGCAGTATGTTTTATACATTCATTGAATATTATTAATAATGAAATACTACTTTAAGAAGAGAGTTGCAAGGCCTACAATTATGATGAAAGGTAATAGAGGTTTCATCATTTGGCTTTTAAGCATGTTTATTGGACGGAAGTCAATGACATCAATAATTGCTCTTCGCTTGCATAACGTGATTTGGATTGGTTTCGATAAATTTTTAAAAGCAGAAAAGAGGCCTCCAGTTTCATCCTGTTTTAATGAAATTTCAGAATTATGTCGATAAATTTATGGCAAATCAGGATAAATGCATTTTGAATTCTACCATTCCACGGGGAATCGAGTGCTTCTTGGGTATGAACGTTTACACTAACTGCAAAACAACAGTTAGGCTTTTTTGTAATTAGGCCCGGAAAATAACAAAAATCCGAAGAGAGCTATGTTCCTCATTGCATATTCTATGAATTTCACAAGAGAGATAATGCAATTGTGACCATCGAAAACATTTGCATTCTTTATCCGAATGCATTAATCGCCAAATTCCAGTTTGATTTTGATTCCCAGAAATGTCAATGAAACTGGACAAGGACATGTGGCGTGAAGATCTTTGTCAAAGCATTGCGGAGTTACCCAAACATTTTAATGCTTCATGTGTATTTTTCCATAGCACCTTAAATATACAAAAAAGGTCAACAGAAAAGAAGTTTGGATCCCACACCATGACAACAAAAGTTAGTTGGTTGGGCTCATTAGGTTTTTGGGCACATCAGAAACTAGGTCATTTTGCGTCCTTTGACATTACTAGTATCTTTACTAATTCGTCGGACAAACACCAGTATCAATACCCACAGTAAGAATTCGAAACCACAACTCGGCAAATTTGAAAACCCGCAGCTCAACCATCTGACTGGTATGTCAAGAAAGCTCAGCGTTTCGCCATCTGCAAGTCTTTACTCTAATTTCTTCATGGGACTGCGATTGGATATGAAAGTAGGTTCTTCACGTTAAGAACTGAATCTATGCCTTTTTTTAGGTCAGGCATAAAACCAGATTGAAAATCAAAAAGACTTTTTGCTTCATGTTACTAAAATACTGCTGGAATAGTTCACCTTGAGATCTTGAAACCTCTATTACAATAAGCTGTTATAGGTGACTCCTAATGTTAGGAATTCCTTAGAGGCTAATTACTCACAAGGTTATTAGAATAATAAGGTAGCGCGCTTAGAGTACATCTCGCAACTTCTCACACTATCTCGAAAAGATCCAGACCTGAATGTGACAAGATCCAGAGGCGAAATGGAGGGTTCGTCGATTTGATTCAGGCGGATAGGTGGCACCTATCAGGCGCTTTCGTGGAAATCATGAGAGCTATTTCGCAATAGAATTGTTGCCCGATACTGCCTACATTTTATATTTGTTGTTCGAATAGTTTGAAACTGCAGTAGCGTGTTGCCCTAATGGCAGAAGGGGTATCGTTCTTGCCTTTTTCAAAGGACCCTTTTGCATGAACTTTAAACTTTGAATTCATTGTTTATTATGCGTTTAATTTTTGATAGGTTTTTTTTTTTAAATTTGATTGTTCGAGAATATCCTTGTCAATTTTGTCAATTTTCATTTATTCTGATCGATTTAGACTTCTTGATATAACCAGGAATAGATGAGACTCAAAGAGACCAGTTTGTTACGGTACAACACTTATCAGCATAACAAACAGAGAGACAGATAAAATAAAGTAGAAAATGACCTTGAGGAGCTGTGGTTGCATAACGAATAGAAGATAGGCACACGAAACACGGAAGCGAAACTCTAACAGTTTCCTTTAGATGGGGTGCGCAGGAAGTAGGAACGCGCATGCACCACTTTCTGTGCCTTCCTTTATTTCCGACCATAGAATTGTCTGAGGCAGAAAAGAGTAAACAACGGACGAATTAACTAATAAAAATGCCGTATTGTGTTGCTCCACAATTCATTAAGGAATCTGGGTTTATTAAGGAATCTGGATTGTATTTGGATATCTCCAAGGATTCCAAAAAATTTAGAATCCTATGGTTGTCAGTTGTGTGAAAGATCTTATAATTTCCTTTCACTGCTGCATGTCCGCTGGTTAGGATGTGGTGGGCGGATCCAGATTTTTCAGGTCTATCGGTTTTCATATACCTGCAGCGTTCGTTACTTCTGGTCATTTCCTTTCTCCTGCTTTGCCCCAGATACTGGAGGTTGCACGACCACAAATTAAGTTCATAAATTCCAGATCTGTGAGTGGAATCGATTTTGAAAGGATTGGAGAGGATTTGCAAGAATTCGACCTTACGATCGCCTACAAAAGCAGCCACACTAGCAAAAACCTCTTAGTAAGCACTTACAGATCTGGAATTCATGAACTTAATTGTGGCTTGTGAAACTTCAGGCATTTGGGACAATGCAGGAGAAGGATGATGACTAGAATTAACGAACACTTCAGTTATGTGAAAATCCATAGACCTGAAAAATCTTAAATCTGAAAAAAACCCTACCATATCCTGAATATCATCTGGATTCCTTAATGAAGTAAGACAGGGGTCCATTAAACTTAACAAACTGAACCAGATTATTGAACCATATAAAGTGATTGTAATCCGTTTATTGTAATTTTCCTTTTTTTCCCCTTTATTGTAAGTTTCTTAATTTTGTTTGTAAGACCAATCAGGAAATTGGCTTATTGTCGGCTCCTGGATGGCCACACTAGGACCAATCCGACCTTGAAGAATAGACTAACTCTTGATTGGTCCCCCACCTGTATACTAAAATTGGATAACGACGCATAACTCTTGATTGGTCCCTTACTAAAATTGGATAACGACGCATACTAAAAGATGACTACCATTCGCAAGTGTAAGAGTGTTTATGTTCTTTAAATAAACGTCATTCCTTTATGCCCCCCTCTATATATTAACTTCTACTAAATATAAATAAAATAAAAAGTGGGGGGATAACTTCAATAGGAAGAGATCTTTCAGTATAATGCACAAAATAATGTAAAAATTGTTTTCTATTGAAACTCTTTTATATGAATACGTCGCATTGTCGTGCATTCTGTTACCTTTAAACTTCAACGCCAACACAATGCTGAAAATTTTCTACGCCTTTATTCGGGATTTCAGTGTAAATCCCAAGCTTACTTTAACCACGTGACAATTGATCGTGTGCAACTTTTCAGTGACGAATCCCCCATCCCCACAAAAATAGCGTTTTAATCTCAAACACAATTGCGATTACCGTTTTCAAGCAACAAGCACCTCTCTCTCTGTGTATATATCTGTGTGCGTGTGGTCAGTCGCCACCTTTGATTCATCCTCCGTTGTATTTGTTCAATTCGTGGAAAGACTTAACACGTCCCGAGGGGGCCTTTTAGGTGACGGCTTCGGACGAGAGCGGGGGATGGGGAAGCAAGCAAAGGACAAGGAAGAAAAGGGGTATCGAAGCAAAGCTCGTGAGCAAACGTCACGTTTTCTATTCGAGCTCGATATATCAGTATTAGTGTGTAGAAGAAGGATGAAGTGGGATTAGAAGGAGAGAAAGCGAGATAATGAGATCTGAGCAGAGAAGATGGGATATAATGGGACAAAAGAAACTAGTTGGCCTGGCTCTTTCACACAATCTACTCGCCGGATCGATGATAGCGGTAAGAAATTTATTATCTGCGATATTTACACGCTGAGCGAATTTCTATCAGTTCCTTTAAAAATTATTAGTGCAGCGAAGAAGAAAAGGCATGGACTCTACAACAATGGTTTAATAGAGATATAACTACCTCCCGAACATCATAACAGAAGTTTAGGTCGTTTACAGAAATTAATTACGAAATTATTTGAATAGCTCTGAATCTAACACGAAATCGAAATTAAAGGATACTAGAGCATTATGTTATAGAAATTATAATAAAGGGATTAAACGTCTATTGGATAAAGGGATTGGCCTTGTTTACACATACGAGTTATGTGACGTCAACCACAGAAGCGAAAACATGCTAAGTTAGATTCGTAAGAATACTTACAAGGGAACCATCCGAATCTGTATCTCAGTTTCAAACCAAATTGAAACATTTTAGTAATCTAACATTTTACATCCCATTCAACTGTCAAGTAGAAATCTCAAGTGAAACTATCAAGTGAAATAACTGCTACAGAGTTCTTAAATATCAGCACATTGACCATTAGCGGAAACTGAGGGCTCTAGATGTCCAAGGCCGTGCAGCTGCTCATAAGCCTAAACAGAAGAATGAGTGCGAAGATACATTACACGTCATCGAAATAAGGTGATAGAGTTTTTGGTCCTAGCGGATATTCGAAGAATGTTTCATATCTGATTGCGTGGTTACCACCACTTTGGTGGTGGCGGTATCATGATAGGCCCATTTTGATTGTTTGGATTGGGGCAACTTATTCAGTACCAGGACAAATCAGCACTTCCAATATTGTGGTAAAAAAAAGATTGAGATTGGGTCATTCTTGTCACAAAGCAAAGTATGTGCAGGAATGTTAGGAGGACTGGGGTTGAAGAATTAGACTGGGGTTGAAGAATTAGCAAAGTATGTGCAGACAAATCGGACTGGGAGGACAAGACCTGCAAAGAGCTAAAACAGCTGTGAAATGTTTTCTCAGCATATAAATAAAAGGAACCTACCTAGGTTTGATTCAGATCGGATGTGTTAACACTGTCCGATGATCAGATAGCCACCAAGTCGTAGAACCAGGATGAGATGTTGTATAGATCATCCCTCATCATCGTCGTAACCGACTCTACGCCTTTCTATCGATGTTGATATGGTCTAGCTAGCGACTCTTTAGGCGGCTCCTTCCATTTTTCCGTTGACCATTTCTAAAGTAATTGCTTTGTGCAAATTATTCTTCCTGCTCGCCCATGAAATAAAGTTACAGACCTGGATACCACTTAATACAATAAAGAATTCTTTATTTATCCGTAAGATTCAATTGAAAAACCTTATATTAAGGTTCTGATCAAGATATTTCAATCAGTCAATAACTAACAATAATTAACTGATTTTATCAGGCGTTTCCACTTCGAATTTGAACATCTCCCATAGACTTAGAATCCATTTAAGGTACTTGTATCTCGATTATTATGCTTCATTAACAGCACTCTTAATCTAACACAAAGTTATAATCATTACCTAATGGTATTAATCCCTTTTTCATTATTCAAATCATAGCAGGACATCTAACATGAATCGCAATCGCAAAGATTAGAAACAACACTTTACAAATTCACTTATTGACCACTTATTAACCCACTTCCAAGTCACTAATTTACTAAGTACCACTTGTTAAATTAACACTTTACCCATATAACTAATATCACTGCCACTTTTAAGATCGCAGATTATAATCGCTTCGTTTCACACTTTGATGCAGTACATTCTTCATTAATTGTCAATAATGAGATTTCTACATTAACATTCACTTTACGGAAGTATGAAGCAGATTATTATAATTTCCATTAGAATTGGCAACATAGGAGACAACAAGCACTCAGATTGTAAGAATTCTCCTCAGTGGCAGGGTCATTAAGCAATTGACATGAATAAACAATATGCAATAACCTCACCTCCATTGTCTTCCTCCATATCCTTCCATGGGCTCCAACATGGCGCTAAACATTCTATGCTCGCTAATGATGAATGTCGACTGTGCAATGCTCACATAGTCCTTCCGCGGTTTGAAGACGAAATTTACATCTCCCTTGTGTCACTCTTCAGAATACTACAAAGATCAGTTTGGTCCATCACTTGGTGTTGCCCTTTCCATAAGGCTACCCATTCCTCTCCTCTACCTCCTTTCCAATTCAATTCCTTTTTTATTGTATTATCAAGTTTTCATTGTTTATCACAAGGATCACAACAAACATTGTCCGACAAGCCTTAACAATCCAAAATTGTGTGTGTCCGAGAAAATGCATTAAATCAAAACCGTTCACAGTGGGTTTTTTGGACTCTGCCAAGGATGAGTACTGTCGCCTCTCTTGTTTATTGCCTTTATGGACTGGGTAGACAGGGGCAGTCGAGGCGATGAGCCTTTATGTGTGGGCGATTGCTTTGTAGAGAGGTTGCTCTTTGCTGACGAGCTTGTCCTCCTTGGGTCTTCTCGCACCAAATGTGATGAGGCTGGGATGAAGATCAGTTGTGGCTAAGACTGAGGTTCTGGTTCTTTCAAGATAGCCTGCTTAGTGCGCTCTCAATGTTAGGGGAGCCCAATTGAGACAGGTGGAGAAGTTCAAGTATCTCGGGATTGCATTTGCGAATGATGGGCGGCAAGATAAAGAACTGGATACTCGGATTGGTGCAGCAAGCTGTGTCAGACGTGAACTGTGGCGATCCGTGGTAACGAAACGTGAGCTGGGAAAGAAAGCCAAGCTCTCCGTTTTCATATCTATCTTTGCCCCCATTCTCACCTATGGTCATGAGCCTTGGGTAATGACCGAAAGAGTGCGATCGCGGGTACAAGCGGCCAAAATGAGATATCTGAGAGGCGTGGCAGATATTACCCTACTAGACAGAGTACACAGCAGCACAATAAGAGGAGTCTTTAAGTGCCGAGCTGCTACTTCTCCGCATTGAGAGATTTCAGTTATGTTAGTATGGTCACGTGAGACGGATGCCGCAAACTGGTCTTCCTAGGCAGTTGTTATTTTCCAAGCTGGTGGGTAAGAGACCAACTGGGTTCTTTATTACATGGAGAATCTGGTGGCTAGACTACATGAAGAACCAGGTGGCTAGACTACATGGAGAATCTGGGTTCGTGTGGCTTGGGCATTACCACGGAGGACATGCGCCTGATGGCGGAAGATCGCGATCGCTAGAGATCCTCTATAAGGCTGCTGCCCCCGCGATCCTAACGGATAAGCGGGTTTGAAAAGTAAATAAGTAAGTAAGTAATACTAACAATAAAACACTGTTATTTCCATATGTCACACCTATTAGAATGAGTTAGCTCTCGTAATACGAGTTTTAATTTGGCTATCTTGGTTTTTAGACAATCTCTTTTAGTGGCCATAAGATGCGTAACAGTCGCCGCAAGTAACACGAATGTATCTGCCTTTTTTGTTGTTCACCTTCCTGAAAGTTATATGGCAACCTGTTAGGTTAGGAAAAAAGTAAAGGAAAATGCAACATTCTTTTAGTAATGCACTGAAAGGGCTTTTTTTAGGGAAGAAGTTCGAATGAAAAGATGATAACCAAGATTCTGACATTGTTCCAACATCAAACGAAAACTAATTAAGAAAGCGGAGCGAGGAACCTTCCATGAGTTATGGTGTCAAAAAACTCCTCCTTGAACCATTATCGATTTATTGTTAATAAAATGTTGAAGTTTGGGGTCCGGTAAAGAGCTGATCTGAAAGCGTCTAAAAAGTTAGTGATTCCAACTGCAAATTTTTGTAAGCATTTTAGATAGCCTTAAATTGGAATGGAAAATATGTTTGAAAGTTTTATATCATTAAAACATTTTTTAGTTTGTTGGAAGAATGAATTTGATATTCACTCACGAAACCGCTATATTCCTTTTTCAGACCCGTCTTTAACTTGCGTCCTATCCCTTGCATTGAGTTGCCTGCAGCGCTTTCTTAATACGAATAACAACATCGTTGATACGTTGTTTTTAATAAGCTTCGTTTGTTGAAACCACAGTTTCTTCCTTCCTCCCTTATCTTATGTTATCGACTTTCCATCAATCTGTTTAGTTTTGGATTTTCTTCCCGCGTCTCTTTTTGGTTCTCCTCAATACGCTGTTCACTTTCGTCGACAGAAAATTCAGAAAAAAAAGAAGAAAAAATTGTGAATTAGGGAGGCGCGTGCTTCCCGCTTCGAGGTCTCGTTCGGAATCTCGTGTCCTTCTTTCATCCTCTCAAAGCAATTTGGCGCAAAAAAATAAGAAAAGAGACTGAGGAGAGCAGAAAAAAATGACGAAAGAGCAGGAGTAACGGGGTTTGAAGGAAGGGAGGAAGAAAAAAATGGTTTCCACGACGAAGGTTCGTTGTTTGTTCACTGGAATTGCTGCCAGGATCCAATTTGAAGAAGTGGAACGGCTTCTGCACGAACCTTTCAAAAGGAAAATCAAAACAAGCGCCTCGCACCACCGCGTGCATCTATCAAGCCATTTCCGCGCACGCGATGTTGACAAAAGGCACCCGAGCTTCCGCTTCGACGTCTTAAGTGACGTCATCGATTTCTCGAAATTAAAAATCGATACATCGATGCCCATTAAAAGCGGAACCAAGTTTCGACGAAGAAAAAAGAAACTGAGGCGACAATGGTAGACAAATTTACAGTCGCACCCGCGCACTTATGCGGACTCCGGCCGCCTGCTTCTCATTTAAAAAGACGCGGAAATTAAATTTTTAAAAATGGTAAAAGTCCAAAATTAAAGACCAATTCTTTTCGTTAGTAAGTTTTCATCAAACTTATTCGTCCGACTACGTTCCATCGCAGTTCATTAAAACGCGTGCGCAACTTCAGAATCTAATCTAAACGGAAAATATTTTTTATCGGATGAAATTTTACTTTGAAGTACGTGAATTCCATTAATTCGAGTGAGGACAACAGAAACAAATCAAATTTCACATAAAAGTCATATAATTCCAAAAGCAATTTTATGTTGAAAATATGTCAAGCTAATCACAAGACCTTATATCTAAGAAATATTATTTTTCAAATTTAATGGGAAATCAGAAATTGCAAGGATGATCGAAATGAAACCCATTGGACCTATAATGTAAGTGTTCCGGCGCTTTGCCTTCCAGAGACTTTTGGGCGGCCGAAAGACAAGAAAATATACGAATAAGACAGAGGAGGAAAACACTCAAAAGACACCTAGCAGTAACATATACAGTACGGGATCCAGCGTTATCTTATTGCAACAAAACACCTGGCTCATCCCATACGAGAGTCAGCTTAAGCTTTTTAGCACATTTTCGTACAAAAGATGAATTATCCTCGCATTGGGGAAAACGCGTGATGTGTACTTCGTTTCGCAGGGTGCACGTGATAGACGATTATAGGAAGGGGAGATCGGTGCCGATTGCCTAAAAGGATTTCTTTATTAGTAAGGAGCTTATTTGTACGATAACTTGAAAACAACTTAACCTTTTCACATTCTCTTTCGACAATCAATAAACATGGAACAGAGCACGAACAAGTTCGAAGGAAAGATAAGCTTAGCCGGAATAACTACAATACCACGTGCTCTAATGGTACCATTATAATACCCCTTAACATTTATCAATGTTAGGATATCGCATGTAATATATTAAACAACACGTAACAACGTGTCATTCACGAATATAACGTATAATTAATGATAGCAGAAATACGTTTATTAGTAAGTGCTCTTATGGTAACATTTGGTATCACTGGAAATTTTCAATGCTAAGAAATGATATATATCTAACAACTCATAACGAGCTGCTAGGCCTATTGTTATCCATAGCTAATTTCTGTTACACATATCGCTACTAGCAATTAGTTATTGATGACAATTTTTGTTACATTAATATAGGAATCTCCTTTTTTACTTCCTTGAACGAAAAATTTCGGTTTTCAGATTTCAACGGAATATCTATTTTGATCATCCCTGAATCCATTTTGACTAGTTTCGGCGTGGCGTCTGTACGTATGCATCTCCTATAACTCAAAACCGATTAGCCGTAGCATGCAGAAATTTTGTATTTGGACTGTTGTAACACCTGGTTGTGCACCTCCCCTTTTGACTGTAATCGACTGGGCCAAAAATGTGTATTTGTGGTGTCCACAACAGATTTTGTTACATGTCTATGGAGTTTTGTTTGCATGGAGCAGTTTGTTTCTTCTAAGAGGGGAAATAATGAAGATAAGAAATTGTTGCTCAAAAAACGACTGTCAAAATTTGTTTCAACAATTGGCAGTTTTTAGACAACAAAGAAATAATGTAATTTAATAACAAGGAAGTCACGTGGTGCCTACAACAGGATTTTTAATGTTAATGAAATGATATAAATAAACTTAAATAAATAAATAAATAAATAAATAAATATATAAATAGTCACAAATATAAGTTGTGATGAAATTAGACTTGTTAATGGATGGAAGAAATTGCTGAACAAAGGTATAGAACTCGTGGAAGGACAGAGGGAATACAGTTGGAAGGCAGAAGAAATGTTGAACAGGGCTCTGATATGTTGAAAGGTGTAAAAAACGATATCTTGATCAGGGATGGGTAATTTTTAAAATACGTATTTTAAAATACGTATTTTGAAATACAAAATACATATTTATATTTTGTATTCCAAATACCTTTAACCGACAGGTATTTTATTTTGTATTTCAAATACATTTTTGAACTCAAAATACATTTTCAACGTTTTTTCCTTCTATTGCCTTTTCTCACAACCATAACACTGGTCGGCGTGAACAAAAGCCCCGACTCAATTTTTGGTTGATTCTTACGTAAAATGACCTTCTGGATCTGAATATGACATCCGTTTTTCCCCATCATCCACCGTTTTCGGGGGATACCCCCAACCCAATTTTATCATTTTTCGATATATTTCGATGGATGAAAAGGTATATTTCAGCTTTTATAATTCTTTTGAGGGTCTTGAAGGGTGAATAGTACTAGAAAATGACCATGTATAGTAGGGAGGTACGTTAGGGGGTGAATCACCCCCTTTAACTTTTTAAAAAAATTCATTAAAATTTGCTATTTTTTTCGCTATATTTTCGCTGTATTTTTTTTCGCTATTTTTCGCTATTTTTTTCTAAAATACGAAAACAAGGGAAAATTGATCAAATTTTAATGATTTTTTAAACAATTAAAGGGGGTAATTCCTCCCTTATGTACCTCCCTGCGATAAATGTTCATGTTTTAGAACTTTTCAGCCCTGTAGCCCCTTAGAAGAATTTTAAAGGCTGAAATAAACCTTTTCAACCCTCTAAATCTATCGAAAAATGATGAAAATAGGTCGGGGGGCATCCCCCGAAAATGGTGGGTGATGGGGGGAAAACGAAGGTTATATTCTTATTCAGGAGGTCATTTTACATAAGAATCAGCTGAAATAGTGTCGGGGCTCGAAAATTTTTTTAAATTTGCAGACTAGTGTACTTTTTTGCTTTTTCTCGTATCGTCTTCGTCTTTTCTCACTACCGCTCTCGCAACTAAATGAAACACTAATGAAAAAAACTAAAACTGTAAGCAAAATAATTAATTTTTAAATCAAACATAACACTATGCGATTTTATTTCTAGATGTTTTTTTTTTTTGCATTTATACAAAAGTATTTTGAAAAGTATTTGTATTTTAAAAATACATATTTTGTATTTTTCAAATACATTTCACAAATGTATTTTGTATTTGGTATTTTTCAAGAAATACCTTATGTATTTTGCATTGTGTATTTTGTATTTTTTACCCATCCATGGTCTTGATGATGTAAAAGAAGAGTTCAAAATTGGAATTTAAATAATAAAAAAATAACGTCTTCAAGAGTTTGTTTCTCATCTTCCGTTTCTTCAGTTTGAATTATAATTTAAAACTTAAAAGTTTAAAAGTTTAAAATGTTATGTAAATTTAATTTTTATTTTTTATAAATAATTATAAAAAAAGAATAATAAAAGAAACTATTAACATTATTTCAAACCACAAAAATCTAGCCAAACCATCAATAGACATGAACAATAAATGGAAATTATTATTAAAAAAATATAAAATAAATTAGAACTTTCATCAGAACTTATATCGGTATTTATTTAAATCATTTCATTAACATTAAAAAAGGAAGATTTATATATTTATGTAACAGAAAATTTTATATAGCTTTATTTAAAGTGCTTTAAAAAAAGTGCATAAATTCAAGGTCGATGTTTCGCTGCTGTAACAGGAAAATGTGCTTTTATCCGCCATGGCAGTAAAATCATTCTACAGTAGTTTCTCGCTTTATTGAGTTTCGGTTGATTGTAGTAGACACAAGTTTCAACTCCGGTGAAAGTTCTTCCTAGAAAGCCTTCACTTTTAGCTTCAAAGAGCCGCAGAAGTTTCCTGCAAATATCATCAGACTGATATTTCAATTCTGCGATCAGCTGGCCGTGGTATCCACTTTGTAGGAAGCTTCTTGAACTTCAGAATATCGTGAACAATATGATCCAATACTCATGTAGAGGATGCATTAAAAACACGTTTACAAAACAAGAAACTTAATCCATATAAATAAACGTATGTCCGAAAATCCTTAAACACATGCATGCATTCTTCAGATCACTGACGTCGCACTTGTTCAAATACTCCCAGACGGTGCCTAATGGGAACGTGACGTATCTGTCATATCTGCCATGGTTAAATGGAACACCTTCCTGTTAACTCAATACTAAACAGATAAAAAATTTGAATACAGACTAACCATAAATGTACACAAATGACAAATGGAAACAGCCTCCGTGGAACACAGCGCTATCCTTTTGTTTACAAATTTCCGTTGATGGATTGTACCTTAACTGCGTTGAATGTAAACTTGCATTAATATCTCAAAATCGAAGGATTTTCGGATATATGCCTATATGGACTATGCTTCTTGCTTTGGTGTGAGGAATTTGCCTTCAAAGTTTATAAACCTATTTTCGATGCACCCTGTTTAAACAGGCAACTCGAACAAATCCATATCATCTTCCAAAAATCTTACATAACCAGAAAGCTCGATGATGTTAAAACAGACAAATTATTTCTATGAAGAAATATATTTTTACTGAATAATTTTTAGAGGAGGGCCAAATCATTCACAACGTTCAAATACGTTTCACCATTTATGATTTTTGGTAAAATAACCAACGGCTTAAATCCCATTACATGAAGTGACTTCATACTATTATGAGGCTTTCGCGAAATTACTAGTGACATGCCATTAGCACATATTTCGGAAACTGCTCGGCCGAACTCGATCAAATTTTAAATATATATAGGCACTAATGCTTCCTCTAACCTCTCAAAATTTCAAGTTCCTATCTTTAATATTTCCCGAGTAATCGATCCTCTAGAGGCCAGATTCGATGAGAATCACACCAATTTAAGGTTTGGTTGGTGTGCAGTTCTTCTGTCATAACTTTCTCTCATTAGGGACAGTTGTGGCAGTGACTGAGCCACTAGATTCATTTCTTACATCGGAAGCAATTATCAATTCTCAGATTACTAGAAATCTCTGATGGGTCTTCGAATCTAGCACTCATTGACAAAAACAACCAATACAAAGCAGTGAGATTTAGAATAGCCAGTACATCAGGTTGAGAAGTTAAAAGTGAACGATTTTGACCTTCAGCTTTTCGTCGAGTTACTGCTTCTCTGTTATGGGCAATGCCCATTTAATTTCCATTCTAACAAACTTTTGCGAAATACTGTCCTATACTTCTTTCGCACTATTTTTAGGCTTCTTGGTGTTATAAGTCGACAGTTTCCAAATTCCCTTTTAAGGACTACGAAGCCAGAGAAGTCATGGGGGGACATAATCGGTATAAATGAAAATAGAATCCCATTACTCCGGATCCTGTTTCTTTTTCTATATATTAAGCTAGTGATGAATGTGATATGTCCATGTGGATAGTACTCGCTGGGTCTCTGTACCGTAGAGACGAGGAATTTCTTGAAGGTAAATCGAATCCCTTACCTTCTGTTGGAAGTAACCCGAGTTACTTTAATATTAATATCCATCTTGTGCAACCCAATCTTCATCTAGGGTGACCGCCCGTTTTCATCTGTCATCGTTCGTAACTTTTCAGACCTTGGTGAAGCGTTATGTCAGACGATGACAACGAGCCATATACTGAATTTTCAGATTTTCTCGAATGATGCGTCCAAAACTTCTTTGAGACATTCTTAGTTTCATGGCTATGTAGTACCTTGTAGATGACTTTTCTAAGGATGTCATAGCTCGAATTCTCTTCACGTTGGCTGTACGTATTTTTGCGTCAATAACCCGCGGGGTATACAACTTTTGACATCCCGAAGAGGGCCGGGTGCGGGGATTTAGGTGGGTGCGGTTTTTTTTTTTTTTTTACAATGACAGCAGATTTTGATTTTTAACTTTCCCGGCCACTCTAGCCGCCATGATAGAATAAACTAAGCAAACTTGGCACCAGAGGGAGTCCAAGAGACTAGTAATCCAGAGCTATATACAGGGAAGATTATTGCATTTAATTAAAAAATTGAAGTGTATATACTGTATAATTAAAGCACTGATGTATATTATACGCTAATTTCGTTTGAAGTTCATCAGGACAGAATGCAACTTCGTCAGATCGAAGCAGTTTTGAAGTAGCCATCTTTTTGAGAATTTACTTTCGTATTAGTTTTAGGCGACGGGAAATTCAAATAAAAAATGAATTAATGTTCTGTATAATGAACTGTACCTTCTATATGCTGTTCTTGTAAATTGTAAATTTTTTTTCTTTTGTTGCAGCCACATCCATCCGCGAAGTTCAGAACCCCCATTTTGCACTTTTAAAAAAAAATCAAAAAAATCATAAGATTAAGGAGCATATAGAGATCATTGTAATAGCTAACAAACGAAAAGAAAATTGTGAGGTGCAGGTTTTTCTCGTTCGCGGGTTTGTTTTTCACTATGACCCGTCCTGAGGTGGAAGCTGTTTGTTCTTTCTGATTAACATTGCTGATGGTACCTTTACTTACGATGAGACCTTCCTCCTTGCAGTTTTCAATTTGATCAAGCCACGAAGGAATGCTGCAAGTGTAAATGCTACAGTTGTGAAAGATCTGATCTGAAGCAGTCGCCTGATCAATATTGTAAACCTTGAATGTATACATGAAATTGATGCTAATTTGCAGGCATGGATTAAAATAAACAAACATTTGATGAATTTAATTTATGCCACAAAGCGAGAGAATAATCGATATTTTATTATTTTAATCAAAGACTTTAATTTCGAAATAAAATAATGGAATCAAGAATATAATCAAAATCCTGATCTAATCGAAATGAACGGAAAATTTGGAAATGGAACTAATCTACTCTCCTCATTTGCCGACTCAATTCTCAGGTAAGAACTAAATTGGCTGGAAAAAGTATCGGCATCAACGTTTAGATACGCATCTCCACTACTATTTTCTACCTTTAACTGTCCCTGGTCACAATACTTGTACTGTATCCATCACTTTGCGGTCAGTGCGCATGCGTTACTGCACAGCCAGCGCAAACAACATTCGTCTCCGGCAGAATACAGTAACGACGGCGTTGGCATGGCAACTTGTGGTGAGAGGCGGAATGAGGAGTGGATGTAGGGGAGGGGGTTCCTTTTCAATCAAGGGGCTTTTTCGCCTCATGAATACCGAGCAGAATTGATGGGGAGGGACTTTGGTAATGAGAGACGGGGAGAGAGAGAGAGAGAGAGAGAGAGAGAAATAATGGAATCCAGTCTAAGTTTTTTCCCCCTATTTCTCTTTCTTTTACATTTCTAAATCAAAAATATATCAGAATCATAACTTTTCCTTAGTGTATCTCTTTACGTGTATGTAAATTAATGTGCAGCTAAAATTTGTTTAAAATTTTTCACATCATTAAACAATAAAAAAGTACTTCGAAAATAAAACTTCTCTTTTCGACAATAGATGCCACTAATCTCTAATTGCGTTCTTCAGATTTATTGATTTAACATTTACAAAGTTCATTTTGAATTGTCGTTATAAATGCTGCTTAAAAGCGCTAAATAGGTGTTTCTAGCTTAGAAATTCTGCGTGTGCAAAATATGAATATAAAACAGAAAGAGCAGCCATCGAAATCGTGATTAAAGTAACATGAATAGTAGACCTGCATCATACGCGGTCCCCAACCTCCTGCGTTATTCTATACAGGATGATTCACAATGAGTTTAACAAAGCTTGACAACTTCTTGTGATAGAGAATTACAACATACGCTCCTGAGACCTGAAAGAATATCACCTATGCTTGTGGATTAAATAACTTTTATTTTTATAAATATTATGATAGAAATTAACAAAAAAAAATTAGGTTTTGGTTTTCCTATCCCGGGATTTTCAGAGACAACATGTACAGTACATACTGTACCTATAAGACTAAATACAAAAGCATCCCATACACAAAACCAGCTATCTCACAAACGTAAGTTGGTTCAGTTATACTGATTTGAAGTTTATTTTACCCCTGGTAGAATAAAATACATAGAAAACACATATTACTGTGCAAAATTCCATATAATGAAGAATTCCTAGTTTCTATTTTTGTGCTGAACTCTGTAATTTCTACCAACATAGAGCAAAAAATATCTGGCATTTCCAACAGTACATTATGCAGCGAGCGTTACAACCAGGATTACAGCAGCGTAAGTATACACTACCCTATCAAAAGTCATGGGACAGCCCTGATTTGAATGAAAATGAGACATTCCTTTGCAATTTCACTCTTGGCATTCTTCCCAGCACTACATAATAGAGAGTACCTATTATGAGATGATGCTTACGTGACAGCTTTCAGACTTCCAAAGCGGTACAATTGTTGGGTGCCATCTCGCAGGCAAAACTGTTAGAGAGACGTCAACCTTCCTAAACATCCCGAAATCGACCGTTCACAACGTCATCCGCGCATGGAAATAGAAAGGCATCACAAGTGTTCCGCCTAGGACTGGAAGACCCAAGATCATGTCGGCCAGAGACCAAAGAGCTATTCGTAAAGTGGTCACTGCAAACCGTTACACATCGCTTGATGGACTGACAAGATCGTTCATAGGGTCGACGGGAACAACTGTGAGCACCTGACTGTTCGCAGGAAACTGCATGCAATGGGTTTTTATGGCAGAGCGGCAGCTCACAAACCTCACATCAGCACCAGCAACGCAACGAGGAGATTGTGCAAGGAGCGACGAAATTGGACTCTGAATCAATGGCGAATGGTTGAATGGAGTGATGAGTCCCGCTACATCACCTGGCAATCGGATGGACGGGTTTAGGTATGACGAACCCCGGTGAACGTTATCTGCCAAGCTATGTTGTGCCCACGATGAAGTTCGGCGGAGGGTCGGTGATGGTGTGGGGGTGATTTTCATGGCATGGGTTGGGTGCAATCGTTTCTGTGGACGGACATCTAAACGCAGAGCGTTACCAAGGCATTCTGGACAACGCAGCACTCCCATCTCTCTGGCAGCACTTTGGCAATGGCCTTTTTCTGTTTCAGCACGATAACGCACCTTGCCATAAACCAAGAGCTGTGGGCACATGGTTTGATGAAAAGGGTGTTCGAGATCTTGACTGGCCCAGAACCCCGATCTGAACCCCATCGAACATCTGTGGGACGTATTGGAACGTCGATTGCGCGCTTGTGCGGAACGCCTGAAATCCGTGACCGAACTGTCCAAGACACTTATGGAAGAATGGCGAAAATTACCTGTCGAAACATATCAAAAACTTGTGGACAGTATGCCCCAGAGAGTAGAAGCTATGATAGCAGCAAAAGGTGATACCAAAATATGTATATTTTTAAGTGTTTCTATTAAAGTGATGGTGTCCCATGACTTTTGATAGGGTAGTGTAACCTCGAATCAATTTCTAGAATTTCAAAAGATGCAATATTCCGTTATATTATGACAACATTGAATTTAGAGGCACTGTTGCTGGATTAGCAAGTTTAACTTGCTCAACTTCTTCACTATTGGAGTCAGAAGCAAGAATGCTTCGTCTTTTCAGAAGTAAGATAGGCCAATGTGCATAAATTTTAAAATCCGAAACTATGCTGCGTTTTTTTAGTTCTCTGTAATAAAACCATGCATTGGTAACAGATAGGACAATCCTTCGAAAGGTAAATCTCATTCTCTACTTTTTGATCTGGCAATACACAGGAAGAAACTCAAAAATCTGTCTGAAAGGTCTACCCCTCCCATATTTTGGTTACACTTCTTGATAATGCTTGGGTCTTCTTTAGATCACTTCGAGACATTTATCTACTGGGATAGTAACATCAATGGTTGATGTAAGATGAATTGATTTGTTATCCATCCATATGACAACATCCAGATTTCCTTCATTTTCATATAACCGAGTTTAGATTCCTCTTCCTTTCTTGACCGTTTCCTTGTCTCTATGATCTACTTTTTCAAGACTTGAGCTAGCAAGATGACCTCTCCCTTTCAGACCAAGGGATTGTTATTTTTTTTTAGATACAAAGTGCCTTAAGAAAAAGCACACTCTATAAAAGTCTATTTTGTTTACTATTGAGAAAGCATGCTGCACATTATTTCAACATATTTTCTTATTATAAGAAATAAAAATCTTTCAAAAATGTACAGTAGGCTCCACAAAGGATCTCAGGAGGCTAAACGATTTAATTTAAAAGCAAACAATTTAGTATAACAAATGCTAAAAATGTGCGTCTTGAGCAGAATTCAAGCATGAATCATGGAATCATAAACGCGAAATATGGCGAAGCATTGGGAATTTGATTGGAGATTCATTCGGAGTGACCTCAAAGATTTTTAGATCAGGCGACCTTGGAGGCCAAGCGATGGGATCTCTACGACCGTTATGCGTATGCAAGAACCACATTTATTGCCAATGTGGACTCTCTTCCAGCATCTCATAAAGTGCCTTATTCCTGAAATATTACCCACTATTTTTGAAACCGCCTGTGTATACATTGTATTTCAGATATGTTCGATGATTGATTTTTGTTAATGGGTACGATAAAAAAACAAACTTTGAGGGCGGGTTCCTCACACCAAAACAAGAAAGATAGTCCATATAAATGTATGTCCGAATATCCTTAGGTTTCGAAGTATTAATGAAAGTTTGCGTTATACCTACCTCATCTCAGAAATTCATAACAAATGTTCAAAATGTCCTCCGCATGCTTCCACACGCGAAAAAGATTGAGGACGGCGGAACGCAAGCCATGAAACAGGTCCTCACCTGTTCTGATAGATGTCAGCCAGTGCACAAAAAAATCACGAAATGGATATCCTGTGATAGTTAAACAGAACACCTTTCACTGAAACTTTGAAGACAAACTAACCACAACTAACCACAACTGTACACAAATGACAAATAAAACTAGTCTTCATGGCAAAACAACGCCGTCTGGTTGGTTACAAAGTTCTGCTGATGGCTTGTACCTCAAATCGCGTTGTACGTAATCTTTCATTAATACATTAAAATCCTAAGATTTTCGAACATATGTTTATACGGCCTATTTTTCCAGTTTTTGTGTGAGGAACCCGGTCTCAAAGTTTGTGAGCGTATTTTCGATACACTTTGTAGAAAGCAGACCATCCCACTCGAAAATACCGGAATGTAAAAGTCAAGCATTAGGACAAGTATCAATCTTATGGAATTATAGAGTTATTTCATTATTTGTTACTTTAGTTGTTACTTGATTGGCTAACTCAGAAGTGAGACAGTTCAAAAGTTCAACTTTCGATGGACAGACAATAGAATTTACTGATAATAAATGCTAATGTACATGAAATAGTTCTATTTCTACTGTCTCATCAAAGGAGGGTTCACACCAACCATCAGCCAGCAACCGTGCTGTGATGCGTTAAACTGATCTTCCGCTTCTTTATTAACCCTCATGCCACATTAACAACACATATCTACCCGAAATTTTATTTCCGCTAGTGCCGGAATGTTTATAGTTTATTTAAGCCTTTAAGAAACTTTTCCTGATTTCCAGAAAATATCGTATTAGTATCAATGCTAGTCTCTTATGCTCTTAGGCGTCATTTCTTCTTGGAGTTTGAACAATTATCTTCATATGCTCCGAACTTCAAACCCCAAATGAGACATGACTTGAAGCGGAAGATCATAGCAACCTTTCAGCGAATCATACAACAGACGCTGGCCGCTAACTTGGCTGAACCGTGCTGAACTAGGTCGCGGCATCATAAATTTAATTTCCCTGGGTAGAATTTTCAGCGTCTATTCAGGGTTTTTTTGAACTCGGTGCACAAACCTCACAGGCTGATTGGTAAAAAGAATGTCCAGTATGTTATTATCTAAGAATGGATGGTTCCAAGTTCACCATTAAATCGCTACAGAGAAAAAAGTTACCAAGAATTAGTTAACAATTTTATTGAAACTGATTACAGTAACTGTTCAAAGAAGCTACCACGTACATCGTAACGTACATGTACATTCCCAACTGCAAACTGCAATTCTGGTAACTAAGTCCTCATCTAAGTTAACAGGAGTCTTATAAACTTGATTCTTCAAGTGTCCCCAGAAAATGTAATCCAGAGATGACGAATCAGGAGACCTAGATGGCCGTTCATGGTATAACCTACGAGTAAATATGGCATTCTCATCAGCTACTCCATACACAAATTGTACGTCTGCAAATTCTTCATTGGTTTATGCTGCTATCAAATACAAGAGTTTCAAGGAGTAAAAGTTTCCAAAGGTTCAATGAGTCAACGGTAACCACACACACAAGGTCTAATTTGGAACAAGAGTAGCCTATTTCCAACATTTTTTTCCTGTAGCAATTTAATGGTGAACTTTGGACCATCCATTCTTTGCTAAAAAATGCTCGGTATGTTATCACCTATCACCCTGTAAAGTTTGTGCACCGAGTTCAAAACTACTTTGTATATGTTTGTATAGGTAAAGACTGGATCAGTGCACTGCTTAAGCTTGTATCTGTAGTTTTTAAAGTTCCTGCAAGTTACAGAAAACATGCCTTTATATAACATGGATCTGGTCTAGTGCCTATACTTGAAAAATTAAATACTTTCACGGTTCATATTGCAGGATGTTCATATTCCATGCCTTACAAAAGAATATAAATAAACATTAGTGTCATTGAGCAAAGGTTCAACGTTAAATTCTGTTTTCAATTGGAGAAAATCCTCGGTTCATAACCTGCTGAACAGCGTCATGGAATTCCTCCGCAAATCATGCGCAGAGTCGAATGCCGATTCTTGGAAATGAAATGTTTATGGATCTGCTGCTAATGCTACTCGTATCGTTAAATTCTTTAGAAATTACAATGTATTTTTATTACTAAAACCTATTAAACGCATTATTGCTAATAGAGCTTACTGTAAAGAGTTTCTAATGGATAAGCTCGAAAGCAAACGATTCATTTTATTTATTAACTCAACAACCTGTTCGACTCTACATCGAATAAACCGAGCCATTTTTAAACTATTTTATGGTAAAAAAAAATCCAAATCTAAAATGAAAAAAAACTTCTTCGGAATCTCATTGGCTACACATTCGTTCTAGAGTTCAACGAAGTGATGCAAAATCGCTTACGTGGCCCATCAGCATAGTTTCAATAATTCATTCAATGAATTCCCAAATCTGGAGAAGTGGATGAAGAAACTTTTTTCCCTGTTCAAAAGATTGTAAAGCCAAGCAGGCTTCTCCATTTGAAGGATTTGAAGAGAATGAAACCCTTTTCCAGGGAATGAAACGTAGGAAAAAAATAAAGAAAGTCAAGCCTAACGACATTTTAATGACTTCGGACATCGTAACAGGATTTGATTTGCATTCAAGTTCCTACTCGGATTTCCTTTAAGTTTGCCATATGAATTTTTCAAAAAAGAGAGTCTTCAACAACCAATAAAAGGACGTATTGATCATACTTTTCGATATTATTAGAAAATATTGAATTCGGAAATCAATGTTTATTATTAAAGAAATAGTACTAGCTTAAGTTTCTCTGTTCAAGCCCTCGACAACGTCCAATAATGACAAGGAAATCAAATTGGTAAAGGAAATCAAAAATTAAATTTTACTTCAGCAACTTTCTTTACTAGAATTTCATTTTTATATTTGGACGTGACCTTCACATTTGGATTTCTAAAATTATTTTCTTCTTTATTCATAAACTGAAAAGTTTTATGAATTTTTTTAATGAAATCTGACTAATATTCGAAGATTATAATATCTTGTCATTATTAAACCCAATGTTTGTACACGTAGATTTTCAATAAAGCAGATGTTTAGAACTTAAAAGAAAATACCCGAAATCGAAAATATTAGCTATGAACTATTATAACTATTTCGCCCGTTTATACGCAGCTAAAGAACGAGACATTGAGTCCTGTGAGCGGAGGTTCAAAATTCAAACTGACCATTCAACAACATCTCAACATTCCAACGACTCTAAAGGAACAGAAATTTTGCCAATGCAGTAAATAGCAAATCTGTGAGTAGGAATTTATTCTCACCAAGTTTCAAAATTAGTGACAACGTTCGTCCACAGATGGCGCTGCTATTCTCTACGCATTCCGTCCCGTCAGATCGGCATTCTATACCTCGCCCAGCATTCCAACTAAAATGTTTGCACGGGCGTCTGCGAAATTTGTCGTCAGACTGCGCCACGTTGTTGTTGCAAATGGTGGTTATTTTGAAAACATTGTTTTATAATTTTTCCCGTCAACAGCGCCATCTGTTGACGAACTTTGTAACTAATTTTGAAACTGGTGCAAACAAATTCCCTAGTTTTCTAAGCAGAACGCAGCAATCCGTACATTTCTATCGCCTTCCGTTTATCGTTAATTCATTCTTCAAATCATCGCTCATTTTTGGGAGACCCGAATCATGTTTGTAAAATTAAAAAAAAGTTGTTCAAAACTGTTGACCGTGAGCAGCAATGCATGCCTCACAGCGTCTTGTCATTAAATTTTTGATAGGGCCAAAAATCCTTGCAGTCTCTTACGTGGTCATTTGCAGCCACAATTTGCACTACCTGCTCCTCTATCAAATTAACAGGAATATCATGCGCCATGTTCTTGGGGATTTCCTCAGAAGAAGAAATCTAAAGGATTTAGGTCCGGCGATCGAGTTGGCTAAGCAATGGTCCTCCCTGACCAATCCATCGGTCACGGAACGTACTGTCTAAGTGAGTCTAAGGTGCACTGAAATGGGCTGACGCTCCGTCGTGTTGGAACCATATGATCCTTCGGACGGCCAAGGGAACCTCCTTAAGCAACTCTGACAAAACTTGTTGTAAGAAGATTTCATACAAAACATTCTGGAAGCAAGTATGGTCCGATGACATGATCATAGAGAACCCCTGTCCAAATATTAACACCGATCTTCCTCTGATGATACAAGTCACAGGTGAACGAGGATATGTAGTTTCCAAAGATGAGCATAATGACATCGAAAACTCTGGATCCTTTGCATTCTGTAGGTTGAAGGGCTTGAACCGGATGATGATGAAAAATGGATGAAACTGGTTTTGATGAAGGTTTGGTTCATTCCAACTGAGAGGCGACAGCATTGTCCTACTGGAAGAGATGAGCACAAAAAATTGTCGATGTCACTAAAAAATGTCGTTTCTCTACTGGAGTACAAGGGGCAAATACATTAAGATACGTGGGTTCTCTTCAAAACGACGTAACACCTCAACTTCCTGGTCAGCTGTAACGACTCTTCTGTGACTACCAGTTTCATTCATCTGTGTAATAAATGATGCAGTCTCTCTCAACCTCTTGTGTAATTAAGATAATACTTGATGATTAGGGACACGACGGTTTGGAAATTTGTCGTGATAAATTCGGCCTCCAACTCTTCCATTGCCATTTTCAGCTCCACGGAGATTAAAAATCGGTTCATTTTTACTACCAAAGATTGCTGTTGGTTTTTTTCCCGAATGAGGAAGTGGATATTCAACTAAATTATTTAAGAAGTTAAATTCAACTAAATTCCCTTTTTTATCGAATGGAATAAGCATTATGAAAATAAATTACCATTATCCGTCTCACATGCATGGCTTTGAAATCTTTGTTTTTGTATCAAAGATTTATTTGCTACCCCTAGTTTAATGGCAAAATACTTTCAAATTGAGGTTGTCTACCATCCCTAGAAGTTTGTACACAGAGTTCGTAAACACTCTCTATAAGAGTCAGCTCGGTCATTCAGAGCTGTTTTAAGTTATATCTAGATGAACACGAATCCGACAAATTGTGGAGCGCCTGACTGTCCGAACAGTTCCTTGTAGATACGATAGGTCCTCGGTTTGGTTAATTTTTCAGAAATTTGGTTAAGAAACAGATAAACAACTGATCATGCGATATTAATCAGGTCTACAGCTTCTAAAAGTCTTTCACATCTTTCAAAAGAGAAGGAATCAAAGATGACAAGCTGGAAGATGGGTCTGCGTAATAAAATACCCGGCATCAATTGACAAGTCAAAAGAAGACACCAAAACATGCTATCATGTAATTCGTCACTGTGACAAAAACCGAAAATTCCCCCATATCACTAGAAGAGATGAGGAGGTTATAGGGAGGGCGATCAAATTTAATTAAAAATAATTTAGGAATTTGAGCAAGATGAATTAGGGCGTGCCACGGCCACCGTTTTCCTCACCTGTTATTAGGATAATCTCCTTGAGCGCCGTCCATCACTCGTGACAAGCCAGAATCATTACACGGCATTGAGGAGGGCGGTGGGTGACAGATGGCGCAAAAGCCCGGATGTGCTTAACCCCATCACCGCTCCTTGCTCATTAGTTGCTCAGACACCGATAATCAGGTAAGAAGCATATGGTACCCCTACTTTCCGATGACAGATCGTCTGCCTTCTTTCGATTTCGCGTTCCGAAAACGAATCAGCGGTTTGAAAAACTGTTCAGGGGGAGGAGGATAGGCGAGTAAACGAGTAAGTGGAGAAAGGAAACAGATAAATTCACGTTCAGATTTTTTTTTTTTAAAAAAAAGGATTAATTGGATACAAAAGAGAATACTGATTAGTGTCTGGAACTAGAGGGATTACGTCCTTAATTATCTGTTATAATGTTAAATGTCAATTAGGATGAAAAGGATGTTCAGCTCTCGGATCGATCTTGTAATGAAGATACATTTCCAGACAAGCGAAATAGCGTCCCAAATTCTATAGTCAAGCTATATTTTTCTTTGTTTGATATGTTGGGTCGCTAAAACGTAATTATGTAATTCTCACGTACATAATTATATTCACATTCTATGTTAAAGATAATTCAGGTAAGTACTCATGTGTATGGGTCTGGAATTTTCCGTGAAGTTATGAAAACCCATTCTTCAGGATCGGCCTCCTAACAATTGCGCAACATCGCAATTTCCACAACATCGCAATTTTCCTCGTATATTTCTGCTGACATTTCTACATCAGAGCATTAGGATCAATCGCTGATCACGCTTCCTTTGTAGCTTTCTATAGCCCAGCAAAGGCTTTGAGACGTCAATCAGCAAACAGTCGTTTTAAGAGTGCAAAACTTCATCGCTGGGACGGTCAAATAGTGGTCTTTGCTGGGATGTAATAATTAAGTTGTAGATTCCTGTTTCTTATTCCATTTGACCATGTAGACAACAGTAGGACGACATAATGCGTTGTTTGATGGATGCGTTAACTTATTTTGCGGATAAGATCTTTTTTTTTACCTTCCAGTATAAAGGAGTAATCTTTTTAATCGTTTTTACTTTACCCTAGCAGGATTGGCCTACTGCGGCTTAGCTTGGTCCCCCAAGCAGATTGTAAAGGACAAATACAAACATCCATGCTCTCAGCGAGTCTCTGCAATTCGAACCAGGAACTTATTGGTTTCGAGACCGACATAACCTGCGCGACAAGATCTGCAGGTACCATAAATTCTTTTAAAAACTCTCGCGACATTAGCAAACTCAGTCGGAGTTGGATGTGGCTCCATTATGGCGATAACACATTGTTCGTATAAGTATATCCACAATTCTTGTCAATTTACCTCATATAGTCACTTGCTCCCTGAAGATACTTTCATATAGATTTCAGTAGTTGGCCTTGCGTTATGCAACGTCACCTGGGAGTAGAGTATATACAGTCAGTTTATGGATGTGTTCTACGTATAGTTTTTTCTGCGACATTCCTACATATACTACATTTCCTTCAATCAAGAGCTCAACTTTCTGTCATTGAAATGGATTTATCTTCCGAACACGATTCTGGTTTCTATCCACACAAGTAGTCAGCAATACATTTCAAATACGGCTTGCTGATAACTCGAAGCACATTATTACGAATTTTGTAAGACCTAATATTTTGTTGTATTATCTGAAATAATATAACTTCTTGGAATGAATTTCTTTATTTTTCGTATTATCCGGGATTTGGTAAAAAAATTCGTGTAAAATGATAATTCTATAGAACCTCGTTAATAAGAATCTTAGGGGACCAATATTTGGTTCGTATTATCCGGGACTCATACTATATGATAATGACAGGAAACCGCGATGATGCAGTGTTATTCATCAAGCCTTACACAAGATTGTTAAAAATTAACTTCATACTTATTATTGAAGTTTACATGAACTTATCGGCTTGCTGTCTAATCTTATCGATCGGCCTCGGTGGCTCAGGGTTAGCGTGATCGCCTCTGATGCCCGAGGAGAGCGGGTTCGACCCCGGCCGAGGACGACGAGGATTTTTTTCAGGGGGAAAATCCTGAGATCACGCACTTCCTTCGGAAGGGAAGTAAAGCCGTTAGTCCCGTGTAGTCGTTTGCCGGCTGCACGTTAAAGAACCCTTGCGAGGCAAAATTTGCGGCCTCTATAATGCCGTCCTGAAATGACTATGGCAGTTGAAAAGGACGTTAATACCAAACAAACCAAACCTAATCTTATCGGCATTCTTCATTATCGTTGCTATGCTTAATGATGCAATGTTAAGTTCTTTGGCAAAATTTTTTTTCTCTTTGCTGTTGATCTCTCTACAGCATCAAGAATCGCTAACTTTTGAGCTAGCATAAGATTGTGGCGTTTCCTCTTTTGTGATGTAGCCATATTGATAACATAATGAAACAAGGAAATGTAATGTAACGTGAAACAAGGAAAACAAAATGCAGTGAATAGGGTTGTGAATAGTGCGTATTCTGATCAATGCATGCAAATGCCTGGTTTGCATAAACACTGAAAACTAATCAGAGAATTTCAGATGACAAATCCGTGTCCCCTTCTTCGTTTTAATAAGAACCAATCAGAATTATATGCAACAATAAAGATTTTTTTTACAATAAATATCTCATTTTTGGTATAAATTTCTTCATTTTATTCGTATTATCCGGAAATACTTTTAAAATAATTCGTATTGAACGAATTCGTAATAACAGGGCTCTACTGTATGTAGAAATAGCATTCGCAAGAACGGGGCCAGAGGAACAATACGTATCAAGTGATAATTCGTATTAACCGAATTCGTAATAACGGGGTTCGGCTGTACAGAAAAGCAGGCCAGAGAAATATCCTTCTTCAAGATGGGTACGTATGTACCCCTTCCAGCAATGTTGCTTCATTTTTGGTAGCATGGTTGTGTGAAGTAACAAACAAGCTCCGAGTCTTAATAGAAGAAAGATCACGTGCCTGCTCCTGCGTCGTTAAATTAATCCGCTATGCAAATACTGGCACATAAACTTGAATCAACCTCTGTACTAGTTTAGCTACTGTCTCCAATATCAATTAAGTCTCTAAGCCTTCTTACATTCAACTGTAAATTTAATAAAAAAATTTTTTTAAAGATACAACGAAACTTATAGAGGGGAAAAAAGTCGCAATTACAATGCAAATGAACATTCGAAGCCAATCCACAGCAAACTACGTCGCAGCCTGAAAGGCTTTGATAATTTATATCACATTATACGTAAACAAATTTAGCTTTATTATAGGCATTAAGATAACGAATTAAAACGACATTAAAACTTCCAACAACGTTCACCTCTCCTGATGATTAGAAAGCGATGGCATTAATTAAAGGACAAACCAATAAATGTTGAGCGTTTCTAGTCTTAAGCTTATCTTCACCCATAAAGCTTCAAAATTTATTGTTATCGATGGCATTCATTACAGTGTCGAGTGTAGGGAAGGAAGGGGGGAATTACAGGCCTGATCTAATTGTGCAAACGAAAAATCAAGACGAACACATGTAAACAACATTAAAAAAGAAAAACCCTTCAAGATACTCAAAATAATAAATCAATCAACCAAACAATCTATCAATGCGCTGACAGCTAATTATGCCGGAGATCGCTCATCTACTTCATTAACAGTTTCAATTATCAATCTCCTGGCTCTTTCAGTTGTCCTCGTCGATGCCTATCAATCAAAGAGGTAAAAATGCCATAAAAATAAATGGCAACGATTCATTATATGTTTAGCTGCGATACGAAGATGGAGTTAATAATCATGTAAACGCGTCAGGTGGTGATTACAGAAGATATCCGTCATTCCAGTTTCGGTGCAGAGCAATTTCCGCATAAAGCGACAGATAGAATGAGAAAAATAAATGAAATGTCCAACTTCGGCATATTAATGATGTAGAGGCAATTTACTTATTTAATTTCATTTGTACTTCATTTTATAGTTTCTGCGAGTTTGGCTAACTGCGCAATCTAAACCTAAAGAAGAAATATTTCAAATGTTAAGGGAATACAAGGACACATATATAGAAGTTTGATGTTTAAAAATTTAATCAAATTATATATAATTTTTGCCCAAACTGAATTTCGTTGTAGTAAAAGTGTCTGGAAGCTAATGGCAACAACTCTGCATAGTAGAGGACACACCTGAATTACTTTCGTATTAAAATGTTATATTTGTAACCATACATTTTAACTTCAGATTCTTCATATGTAACTTAAAGCTTGAGGAATTTCATGTAACCAATGAAACAAGAAAACAATCCCTTCAAGAAATATATAAGAAAATACCGGATGCCTGATTTGAAAGACACTGACTCTCTTAAAAGTTAGTAGCTGGGGGTAAAAAAGTGGGGGATAAGAAAAAGAGACTGAATTAAGGCTGCTTTGCTCCTTTTAGGAACACTTCGCTCCATAAAATTAAAAACTTTTTAAGTGAGTTCATGTTATCATTTATTTAAAGTTTTTATTGGCTCCTGATGAAGAAGGTAACTAATGTAACTTATTAGTACGGAATATTATTAAACTTTTTGGTTAGCGCGTTGGCGGCATGAGCAGAAGGTACGAATCCAAGCTGTGGATTTTTTTCCCTATTTATCATCAATGATTTAACATCTGAGGTAAGGCGAATGATTAAAATTTCACAGTCCCATTTTGAGGTATTCTTTAATTGATATTTTGAAACGTTGGAACAGGTTAATATCAATACTTGTAACAGACTGCTGATTCTTAGTATGTACATACACTTTCAGGAAATGCAGATCTAAAAGCTTTGACGTACACTCACAAGAAGTCGCAGACATTCGACATGGACCATTTGTGTCTGTAGCCAAAGTTTGAGTCTGTCTAGCAGCGTCATCAAGATAATTTTGTAGAATTTATATAGATAATGTCAGCAAGTGCAGAAACTAGTCTGCCAAGCATTAAAATGGAAATATGCTTCTCCATTTACCGAATTTTAATGAAAAAGGAATAGCCCATATATATTACGAGATAAAAACTGCAGTCGTACAAACTTAAAACTATATTTAACAAGTAACAACACCAAATTAATCCCCCCGAGGAGGGTACAGGAAAATAGCGGAAACGCTGAGATCATCTATTTTTATCCTTTTATCTGCACTTTTAACCACCCCCTCATTTTTTAAATCGAAAAATTGATTTTCTCGAACGTAATATTTAGAAAATAAAAAAGAGCTCTATCTTCTTTCGTTTCTCATCATTCCCGATCGAATGATATATCACATGTCATATGTTGCCATTGTTCTAAAGACCAAGTGACTGCCACTCCGACAACTCCGACCCCATTGGGACAATTTCGCCCAAACTTCATAGTAACATAGATCTTGCCTAGAGGAATCTGTATACCAAATTTCACTCATTTGCATACATATATACACGTAGACCTTTTAGTCCCCTCTAATTCCTTCCCCCGAAACTCCGATCCTAGTGGGCCAATCAAAACTAAACTAAAGAGTAAAGGTTTAGATGCACATAGTAAACTACATTCCGAATTTCAACCTTCTATCTCAAAAATGCAGAGAGTTATGAAGTGGACGGACGGACATTGTAAAACCATTAAGTAGCTCTATTCTTCCGCTACCTATTGTTAGCGGAAGTTTTTTTGGGTCAAAGATATTTTTTCTTGGTCTTGTGTAGGTCCGCTGATACAGCTGATTTTTGGTTATTTATCCATCATTTGCGTAGCGTCGAGGACACTGCTTTAAAGGCCAATACACACTGATATAATTATCCGAGAATGGTTCGACGAGCACGACCAAGATTTCCAATTACTTCCCTGGCCCCTTACTTCGTTAGAGCTAAAGCCAGTCAAGCATTTTTGGAATCAGCTTGGACACCTGTTCGCTACTTGAATTCTCCATCATGAACCCTTGATCAATTTTGGACGCAGTGCGAATTGCATGGCTTCAGATACCAGTGAACAACTTTCTTCCAAGTCGTTTAGCTGCTATCCGTTTCTCATCGGCGGTCATTCTGGTTACTAGCTGGTAGTCATAATAATGTGGGTCGACTATGTATAAGAAAAGAAGTATATACTGAGAAATATTTTTAATTCGTCTTAAATACGAGGGCTACTTAAAACTCATTGAAAATATTTTTTTTACAAGCAAATGCGTTGTTATACAGACATTTCATAATTTGCATATGAAAATACACAATGAACATTACGAATAATGTCTGCTACATGAGTTACTCAGGAAGTATTGTAGACAAGCGGAAAAAAAAGAGTAAAAATAAAAAATAAATTCATCTACCGTAATAAAAATTTTATGCACAGTTACCTGGTCAATACCTGTTCCTGTTGCCAGCTCCTGTAGAGACCATCGTCTGTCGTTCTCTAAGCATTGTACGAACTGTCGAAGGGCTGGTGTACGAGGCATGACAGTACTTGCTACTCGTTCACGTTGCAATAGCTCTGTATGAGAGAGCACGATCTCTAACGGCTTTTACGAGTTGTGCGTGACACAATTCTGTTTATTTTACGTACGCATATTGTTCTAGCCGACTCACATTCTTACTTGATAACGGTTGAAAAGCAAGTGACTTTCGCGCATCCCTTCCTGTTCTTGAACATCTACATAATAAGTACCGCACGTCTCAGAGTCATTGCTGCATATCGAAAAATATGGATCGCGGGCTAGGAGTCCGCTGAATAAAGTAGTTGCCATGACTTTGTAAGTGACTCTAGTATGAATACACTCACCAAAAGTCATGGCACACCTGCCTAATAACGTGTTGGGCCCCCTCTGGATCACATCCACAGGCACTGAAAGCCATGCCGCCTCCACTGCACTTCATAACGATGCTGCATTTACCAGTTGTGAGGGTGACGACCTGACAGAAATGTTCAATGAGATTGCAACCTGGGGAACGTAGAGGCCAAATCATTGTCGTGAAGTCGGTAGCATGCTGCTGGAAGATGCCGTCGCCCGCGGGGTAAAAACAGTTCATGAAGGGGTGCAGGTGGTCCCCAAGGAATTAGCACACAGAGTGGATGTCAGATGCACTAATGGAGCCATTGTATGACACGAGAAAACACCCCAGACTAGTATGGAGCCTCCACCTGCCTGAGTGGTCCCCATCTGACAAGCGGGGTCCATGGCTTCGTGTGGCCTGCGATACAGCTGAAACCGTGACTCGTAGGACCAGACAACCTTCGCCAGTCCTGAGCGGTCCAATGTCGATGTTGGTTGGCCCAGGCTAAGCGTTGCCGATGATGTGCAGCTGTAAAGAGTGGCACCCGTCGTGCCTTCCTGCTCCTAAAGCCTGCAGCTGCCAAGATTCGCCGAATTGTCATCACGAACACAGTGGTGGGACGTCCCTGGTTGTACCGCATGGTGATTTGTGCCCGCTGTCGCTCTTCTGTCAGCAGTTGCAACCCGGGTGACCAGCAAATACTTCTGGCATCAATGAGGCTTGGGCGGCCCGTACGCTGTCCGATATGGGTTGTAACCGCTCGTTGGGTATACTCTCGGTAGAGCCTTGCAACGGTTATGCGGGAAAATTGCAGGGTGTTGGCTACATCTGATATTGAGGCACCCATCCGTCTGGCACCAACAATCATCGCCCGTTCAAATGCAGCGATGATAGCTCCGGCGTGCTGCCATTTCTGCAGCTAGTTTTGCTTACAATAATTGTATGATATCAAGGAGTCCTGTGCACCTGCATTCCGAGAAAGGAAATATTGGATCTGTCTCATTACGGACAAGGAACCTGATTGGAGGGGGTGAGTGAGTGTATTTCCTTTTGCATAATACACGCAAAAACACAGCACGTGTTATGAGCTTGAAGGTGTCTAGTTTGTACTGGTTTTAACACTCGTGATTTAACCACCCTTGTTCATAAAAGTTTATCATATTTAGTATCTTTCTTACAACTATTTAGTACGTTTTAGGTGGTAAATTAGATACTTTCACTGAAAAGCTTCTAGCAGCTGTGTAGAAATTAAAGCAGAACTTCCATGTCTAACTACTGCTGTTGCATATGCAGAAGGTAAATCATTCGCAGCCTCACTTCAGACTTTTTTATAATTACAAAGAAGATTTGCAGCAACAGCAGCATCAAATTAAAATTTGCAAACGAATCTCAGCAAATCATCAAGGCAGTTTTTACCCCTTCTTCCTTGGCTCCACTACTACTCCTTTCATTACAACTTATTAAATTTCCAAAGAGAGCCGAGATAAAATAAGTAGCTACGGACTACCGACCCAGAATCCTCCCGGCAGCCAATTAGATTCACTCATTTGCTTTAATTCCGGGCGAAAGAATCTCATTAGCATTCGTATTACCTTCATTTCAGATTAAAATCACCTTTTAAGAGGGGCATTCCCTTCATACAGTTAACAAGCAATAGGGCAAACGAGTTCAATAAAGGGTGAAACGTATTTACAACAATAAGCGTAAAATGGAAATTTTATTCAGAACTCAAAAGGCAATTCCTGAATGGTAATGCAAGCTTTAAGGGACGTTCGTTTTGGAATTTAAAAAAAAAATCGACTTATTCAGGAGGGAATTATAAATTTTATATTCACGAGGAGGTTTCTAGGGATGAGTGTAAATGACGAGATTTTCAGACAAAGAGGAATTTGTAATGGAAGTCTCGGAAGTAAACAGATTAAAATTTAATTTTATGAAGCAAACATCCTTTTGTAAATTTTGATTAAACGAGAACTGACATTAACTTGACGATAAACCTATTTAGATTTTAATGTCAGGAGTAATTAAAAATGAAAATTACAACGAGCGAAAAATATTTTTTAATAAGTGATAAAAAAAGCTAATTGAATATTCTTCAGTTTTATTGTTTGTATTCTTTTTAATGAAACCGTTTTCAAAAATAGCCCGCTCTCAACAACACCCAAATAGTTAATTATAAAAATCCGTGAACAAGAAAGAAAAAAAGATCAAAAAGTTTAGCAAAAGAGATTATTTAAATGCTTTAAAAAATAATGAACGCATATGTTGTGCAATGGATGTTATTTAACCCCTACACAAAAATAAAAACCTCCGACTATTACTAGAGTGTAGTACGAACTTATTGGAAATATTGTAGTGCAGCGTTATTCTACAGTATACACTGTTTGAAACGTTATAACTCAGCAACGAAATGAGATGTAAGTTTTGTTGTATTTTATTCCTTAAACTTCCTTAAGCCCGTACACTCAGTACACTCCCAACACCGACTGGATTGTAGCTAATGGAATATCATTGATGGAATGTTCAATCTGATCTCTTAATTCCGTCAGTGTTTGTGGGTTCGTGGCGTACGCCGTGTTCTTTAAAGTTCTCCAAAAGTAGAAGTCGAGAGGGGTTAAATCGGGAGATGGAGGCGGGAACTCCGTAGCACTTCCTCTTCGTCCTATCCATCTGTGATTGAATGTGTGATCGAGGAAAGTTCTCACATCGACCTGAAAGTGAGGTGGAGCCCTGTCTTGTTGGAAGTAAACCTCATTTCCAATCTCGAAGAGATCATTAAGACGTGGAATCATGAGCTCTAACATTTGCAGGTAAGTCTGACCCGTGACCGTACGTTCGAAAAAGCCCAATTAATCCTCTACAGGACAGGCCACACAACACCATGCTTTTCCATCGCCGTCTGGATCATACAAGCAAACTTTACATTTCTAACTCATTTCGTTACTGAGCTATAACGTTTCAAAGAGTGCATACATCAATTTGGGACACTCTGTATTTGTAGAACATACTTGGTCTGGGCAACCAGGGATAGAGCTATGCCAACAAACAAACAGAAACGTCCAGACGTGACATCATGAGTAAAATTGGAAGAGAGAGATAAGAAGCACTCTTCATTCTCGGCATTATGCACTTCAAATGTCCCCTCTAAAACACCCCTAACACTCCATTTCCCCAAACCTCTAACAAAGTTCTTTCTTCGCGTTATGTGCCTCAGTTCTAACAGTCTGGTATGTACTCTATTTGGTAGGTTATCTGGACGTTTATAATTTGTTTGTCGGCATAGCCTCCAAACCCTGTTGTCCAGACCATGCATATTCCACAAATATGCGCCCCGGATCAACGAAGAATTCGACATCGTTGAAGGCATCCCCAAGACGAGTAATCGAGCCCTGGACGACGTGCGGCGCAGATTTTGGCCTCTCTTGGACCCGTTGGGAAGGACCCTGACCACGCCCCGAAGGTGACCCATGGTTTCAAGTATGAGAACTGTTTACATTATCCCCCCCCCTCCCCAGACGAGCAACCGGAGTAAGGGACGACCAATGGATCTTGGGGACCCTCGGGAATCGGGAAGTGGGTAATGGTGTTAGAAGGACCCCCTCCCGTTACTAACATTCCCCAACCCCTCCTGTATGAATGTAGATTATAAGAGACACCCAAAATTCGCGGATGTTAATTTTGTCCCACACCCCTTACTGTAGGTTATTTCTAGTGACTTCTCTTACCTTTAGTGTGAACTTAACTGTTTAAGAAGAAACGTACAGAATTGCTTAACCCTTTAGGGTTTTAATTTATTTGATTACGGAGCGATCTCTTTGTCGACCCCCGTTTATTCACCTGTCAGTAAATTTTAGAGAGACTTTTGTTAGAACGAATAGTATCTAGAAAGAGCAATTTGCTTTATGACCGAATGTGAGCGTTAATGAATTCTATGCGTTATGTGAACTTTTAACCTTTACAAAGAAAAACGTCAATTATAGTAGAACCCTACAAGGAGGACCCGGCACTCCGATGTATTAAGGTTATTTCCCTCAGAGGAATAAGTTTTATTGTTTCCGACGTAGGCAACCGCTAGCTCTGCTAGAAACTTTTTTGCTAGAAGTAACGAGACCGTTACACTATATACGGTATACAAGGTATTCCATTCGAATGTGTTCAAAGGTATTTGGATCGTTCAAAAATCACTCTCACCCCCAAATGACATCCGAAAAGTATCACTTTGAAATGCGCACGCCCCGATCTATAAGGTAAGCTATAGCACAGCGTGCTGTTACCAGAGACATTGTTGCATGCACAGGAAAGAAGTTGCTCAGATATACAGGGTGCTGCAAATAAATACAGGGCAGTACTGTCGGGTAGCCTATCCAGTCATACATTGTTAATCATATTTATACCAATAATAAGCCCTAAATTTGATTTACAATGGTCGAAATATGGTGATGTAACAAAGTATGAGCGGATAGGCTACCCTGCAGTATTGACCTGTCTTAGCTGCACCCTGTACACTATAAAATGAAAAGTAGACGAAATTAACGTTTAAGCCTATAGAATTGCAAACCGGTATAAAAAGACAATACACTTGTTGTCAAATTCAAAAACTACAGCAAAGGTAAAACAAGGCAAAGGGCCTTCTTTGAATTGTTGTAACTTTTCTTCTAGTGCAGGAGACCTTCAAACCGTTATAACTCTAGAAAGAAGCGTTTTCTGCTTGCTTTGGTCCCAGGAACATATCGAAAGTTTTTGCAGACCATTCTGAAATACCTTATCTAAGGTGTATCTAAAAAGTCTGGTGAAAACAAACAAAACAGAAGATACAACAAACTTACTGTACTGGCCTACATAGGAATCGCTACTGAGACACTACAATTATGACAACTTTTGTAGAGCTGTTGAAAACTGTCAGCGAAGGTTTCTTTGGTACTTTTGCTCGTTGATCATACGTCGTTAGATATCCGCTACGTCTGCAAATTATGTTTCTTTCAGGACTCCCTTGAGGAGGAAAAACTAAAAAGAAGTCGGTAGGCGCCAGATCCGGGATGTTCGGCCGGATGTTCGAGAAGAGTTACAAAGTCACACTGTTCTGCACTTGCACCAACATTCCATGAGTCTTTGTCGCAGTTTTCCCCAGTTATAATATGATTCTTCACATTCTTTACGTTCTACTGGCCGCAGCAGGCAAAGCTGTTTCAGTTTGCTTTGTTCGATGCCAGGTGGTGCTTCTCGACTTGTTTCTCAATGCGCAGTCCATTCACCGAATTTTTTTGATATACCTTGTAGAATCGTGCGTTACTGAATTTTTTGTGGTTATATTGGTGCAGGATGATTCATCAAGAGAGCTCACTAAGATCCTATAAGGGCTGTGCGCAAGATTTTGACATCACTTTCAAGTAGAAATCTCATCCTGATAAGTGGTAACCCAGATCTCGTTGAGTGCTGAGCATCGTTACCCGATACAACTATGTAGAAGCTTCAGCCGAATTATCATTTCAAGTATCGCCCTTCTACATTCCGCTAGAACTGAGGATTCTAGCTTTCCATATCCGAAGGATGCGAAGCAACAGTTTTGAACGGAACAATGGAAACTGTCTTAAGGAGAGACAATTCATGGTATCTCCGGAGAAAGCTCACTGCGAAAAGTTTGGAGGAATCGGCGTTATTATGTGGGGGACTTTGATCGGTTAACTTGTCCAACTTATTTTCTGTACCGACTAAGGAAAGATAGAGGTTGATGAAATGGCCTGCAATGTACACATGTCGTAGGGCAGATCATCCAAATTCTTTGACTGAACGGTCGTAGAGAAGAATGGAAGAAAATTCATGAAAATCTATTGAAAAATCTTACTCGGAGAGAAGAAACTGTAATGGGATCCATATTCATTCATTTTCGTAAAAGTCAAAGTTGCCGTACTATGTCCAAAAAAATTTATCCAAAACATTTTATCAAAATACGTAAAGATGTGAGAGTTCTTTCGTTTGGATTCTTTCAATTCCCTTTGTTTTATTTTAAATATCCAGTTAACTGCAACTCAATAGAAATTTTACTAGCGCAAAGCAAGTGGTGTTATCATTGTTTGCTTTCCTGTCTGAGTAGGTTTTTTTGCTACTGAAACGTGAAACAGCAGCAATAATATTGCAAAGAAGGACTCTGTTTCAGCAATGACAGTTGCCGTGTAAGTGTTTGGCGCCAACATGGTGACAAGTCCAATCCGGCCGCAAATGTGGAATGGCACACTGTGCGACAATGCGGCATCATGGATTGGGGCACAATCTCCTACAATAGCGGGTCATCTCTGATCCGTATGGATGGCATTTTTTATGTCCCAACGATGCGTGGATGAAGTGCTGCGTTCGGTGACCTACTCTTCCTTTAGCGACTGCTCAGTGTCATTTACCACCAGGGTAACGCCCGACCGCACATTTACCAACAGTCTCCCCTGATCTCACACAATCGAAGACGTCTGGGACTGCCATCGGCGCGTTCAGAAAACGAACTTGAAAAACTGTTGACAGGGCCAATAGAACACAACCACTACGCTCATTGACTCTGTACCTAGATGTATCGCTGTCTGTATTGCCGCCCACGGTGGTCCTAGAACCTACGGATCACTTACTGTTCATTGTTGTCTCTTTCTGTTTGCTGATTTTTATCACTTTCTATGCACGCGCTCATGGAGTTGCATTTTCAATGTCACGTAGTGTACAAAAATAGGAAAAACAACAGCGAGTTGTAAGAGAACATACTTTCTAATTGACTAAGGGCTTTTGTTAAGATCCCACTGCATACATTCTGATGAAATTTCTCCATCTCGTATGAGGCCACGTTTCCAATATGGTGCGAACGTTAATGGCATCGTTTTGTTTTCAACATTTTGAGTGATGGTTCCGCTTAATGAAACGCTACCGACCAAAAAAAAAAAGAAAAAAAATGGGGATAGGACTGCCAGGCGCTTTCTTAGTTCACGAGCAGCGATTTTTCCTCCGTAATTGTTCACACTGGGTTCCTTGAATGTGTTCTAGCGCTTCACGCAGATGGCAATAGACTGCCCGCTAGTGGCCGTTAGTGGCACCGCTGCAATTTTCAATGACTAACGACTGCTCGACTCAATAATTCCTTTTCCTCTCCAGCTTTTTCATCTTTTCTTTTTACCGTTACCCCACCATTAAGGAACCTCCTTTCCCCACTCCCTTCCTTCCTCTTCTCGACAAAATCGTTAAAAATTTCAACACCTTTCTCCCGCGCTGCACCGCATTTTTGGACTCAATTAATCACGGAAAATTGATTCATACTCTGCCTGACGTGGAAAATCCACAATAGATAGCACGCAAACTAGTAATCATAAAGGAGAATTTAAATGCAAAAAAAAATCACGCGGAAAAAAAATTAAACCAATTTAGAACGACACATTTCTGCAAGAAAAATGACATCCTCTTGATAAATGATAATTATCAAGAAATTCCGAAAATCTTTACACACGAAGCAAGGAGATATGCCTCAAAAAGTGCGTGTTTGTGATGTTCAAGAAATGTGGCATTTCAAGCGAAAAGTAATTCGTGTTAAGAGAAACTTCTTTTTAACAAAATTAGCTCATGAATAAGCAAACATGAAGCATAGACAAGACAAAATTAATCTCTTAAATCCGCTTGTCATCGCTGTAAGACTATAATTTTTATAAATTAACCGATAGCTTCCTTCTACAAGAAATGTGGTTCAAATTCTTTTCTGAAGAACTTTTCATAGACTTTCTTTTAAAAAAAAATTAAGAAATTTATACGCTAGTTCACAAAACCATTATGAAATACCGGGCGACTCAAAACTTTGAAAATATAATAAATTGCAAAATATGTACAGTAATCTGATATGGTTTGCACAAAAAGAAGTGACCTTCTAGTTCATAATGAAGAAATTTAATAACAAAATAGTTTCATTTCTGACAACCAGATGGCGCGGTAAGTTTCCGAGAGTTAAAGCTCTGGAATAATTAAGACCTAATCCAGAGCTTTGCTGAGAGCTAGAGAGCCAGGATAATAAGCTTCAGCCGTTCGCCATATTTTCCAAATTAGCAGATATACACTTATGATTCTTATTTTATCCATTATAGTGCCCAGCACGAAAGAAAAAGGAAAATGGAGCATCCGCAAAGGAGTAAAACTCGTTCAACCAATCAGAAACGGAAAAGAGCATTACTTATTCCTGGCATTTACTTAAGGAAATTTGTAGCTGAAACGAAACCGAAACAAGTCTGCCAATCGGCGATACATTGATTAAATACGATATTCCGGCTGCTTTACAGATCTGTTTTATTACTGTATCAGTCACATTAATGTGAACACATCATGCCCTTTTGGAGTTTCTGGAAGGTGGAGGATCCATGGCGCGAACAACCCGATCGAGGTGGTCCCACAGATGCTCTATGAGGTTTAAATCCGGGAAGTTTGGGGGCCAGGGAAATACCGTAAACGCATCCTCGTGCTCTTCGAACCACGCACGGACACTGCGCGCTGTATGGCACTTCGCAATGTCCTGCTGGAAGATGCCATCGTGCTGAGGAAATACAATCTGCATGTAGGGGTCGACATAGTCCGAAAGGACAGATGCGTACTCCCATTGATCCATGGTGTCGTCCACAATGATGAGTGCACCCAGGGAATGCCATGAAAACGTTCCCCAGACCAATATACGCCGTCGCCCATTTTTCCGATAGAGCATAAACCGTGATTCATCGGAAAAAGCTACCTTTTGCCACTCTGTTGCAGTCCAGTTGCGGTACTGCCGTGCAAATGCCAGTCTTTGTCGCCAGTGAACAACCGTCAGCATTGGTGCACGAACCAGTCGTCTGCTGCGGAGCCCCATACGCAGCAACGTTCGCTGAACTGTCGTTGAGGATACACGTTTGGCAGCCCCTTGGTTCATCTGGGAGGTCAGTTGGTCCACGGTTGCACGTCTATTCGCCTGCACGCATCTCCGTACCGTCGTTCACCTCTGTCATCTATGGCCCGTGGTGTCCCATACTTGGCACATCGTTGATTTTTGGGTATTGCCATTCTGCCATGCACGGTATACTTTCACCACGGCGGCACGCGAACGGTTCACAAAACTAGCAGTTTCGGAAATGCTGCCACCCTTGGCTCGGAAGCCGATGATCATGCCCTTTTGTAGGTCGGATAAATCGCTACGTTTTCGCCATGACTCCAACAATTGCAAAGTTTTCTGCTTCCCTCTGACACCCTTCCTATGCCCCACCCCCCAGCTCTGATGCTGGTACGTACCTTCTGGACATAACCATTTTCCGCTGATGTTGAACGTAGGTGGGTGGTCACATTAATGTCATTAGACTGTAGATTAAAAACGATATTCATGCTGTTTTACAGGTCCGTTTTATTACTGTATCATTATTATCTCCTCCTTTAACATAGTCAAAAACATTCATAATTATGAATATACGAGGGGCGTTCAATTTTTTTTTGTTTTTTTACTTTTTATTTATTTTTTTAAATGACATCCAATACGTCCATCCAGGGCCTGTATGGCCAGAGGCCGACGAATTGAGTCCCTGGATGGACCTGGATTGACGACTACTGTATGATGGTCGCAGCAGTCGGAGGGATGAAGATCGTGTGTCACTGATGGTCGCCCATCCAGTGTCTAACCGTGCCTGATGTTGCTTAACTTCCCAGAAGTTGTGTGTTCGATGAAAGCCCACCAGGCCGCGGCCTTCCCCAAAATTTGACCTGGGCTTTATTTTTTGTAAATTTCACTGTTGTAAAAATCTAAATTCATTGTTGGGATAGCAACTACCGCCTATCATGCAAATACAGCACCACTCACATCCGATTGTTTGTTTAAACAAAATGGCGGACAGCGATGTGTCGACCAAAGCGGAACAACGAATAATCATCAAGTTTCTCCACAAAGAAGATGTGAAAGCATCTGAAATTCATCAGAGACTTCACAGACAGTTCACCGAGTCATGTTTGTCTCGATCATCCGTCTTTGCTTGATACCAAAAGTTTGAAGGAGAGCGAGAATCCACCGACAATAAACAAGTGAGCTGATAAGGGACAACAAGCGGATTCATGTCCGAGAATTGGCTTCAAAACTGAACATCAGCACTGGCAATGTGGAGACCATCATCCACGATAAGCTAAATTCAAAAGATCTGTGCCAATCAGATGGAAATCTGTTCCGTGGTGCTGCAGCGATATGACAGGGAAGGTGCCAGCTTCCTAAGGCGTGTTATGACCATCGACGAGACATGGATTCATTGCCATACTCTGAAAGCAAAGGTGCGAGCATGAAGTGGCGACACACTGATTCACAAGATCCAAGAAATTCAAGATGACACCGTCGGCAAGTGATGGCGACTGTTTTCTGGGACATTAAGGGTATCATTCATTCGATTTCCTGGAAGAACGTCGAACCATAAATACACCCTACTACTGTGACACTTTGCGGACGTACCTGAAGCCGGCACGAAGGAAAAAAAAAGCGACCAGAACTCCTTACCAGTGGTGTTTGTTTTCTGCAAGACAATGCCAGACCACACACAGCCAAACTGACTATGGACATGACATACTGACGGAGCTCAAATGGGACATCTTACCACGTCCTCCATACACCTTGCGGCTATCACCTTTTTGGGCCATTGAAAGAGTTCTTTGGAGGGCAGGGTTGGGCTCCAATAAGGAAGTGAAAAGTCTGTCCTGACGTGGTTTCGACATCAGCATTAAAATTTTTACAGAACGGTATCCAGATGCAGCCAGAACGCTTGAAAAAATGTGTAGAGAAGCATGGAGCGTTCTTTAAGAAATAACTGGTGTGTGGGTTTTTTTTATAGTTTCCTGATTTTATAAAAAATAAAGTCCAGGTCAAATTTGAACGTCCCTCGTAGCAATATATAAAAATTAATTACGAAAAAAGCACAAGAATTTGAGAAGCGAAAATTTTTGTGTATTATCTAAGAGACTTGTTTTTTAATTTTATTATTTTTGAAAATAAACTATGCATATACCCAATTAATAAAAAAATTCCTAACAATTACTTAAACGATGTAGAAAACAACAAGTGCTGGAAGTGTCCGCTTTCTACTGCAACATATTGCGCGGCGTACGTATTTCCAAAACATGTCTACGTATTTTGGATATCGCTAGTAAGTTTTCTTGATAGGCTTCATTCATCAACATTTCTTGTAGGAGTCTCCCACAAAAAGAAATCCAGCTTCAAAGTTCAGGCGATCTCAATGGGCATAAAAGTTTATAAATGACACGGTCCTGAAGAAAATACAAAGTTTATCAGGAGCATCATCTTTCCAAGGAATCATTTTGGTTATTTACTATTTCTAATACAATAAACTTAAAATATTAAGTACTGCATAAAGAATGTAAATTATACAGCTATTGTCTCCTTCAATGGGTGAACATCATCTTAATTACTAAGCATAAACTTAATACAATAGCTTTTGATAATACGTAGATAGTATCTTTTATTACCTTCTACTATCATTATAATATCTACTAAATTTGGTCTCATATTATTTACAATCGCCAGTTTCGCTTAATATCATTATTTCATTTTCTAGCACCTCCTATCATATCACCTATTGGCATTCACTATCACTTATCATCATATAATAAAATCACCATCACTTATTATTATCATGTTATATTACCTATCATAGACTATCAAATGCTGTCATAAACAATCATCTACTATATTTTACGATCGCATCACCATCTATTGTCATATTATTTGGTTAATAGCTATCATGCATTAGCAATACTTGTCAATTATTATATTCAATGTTTTGTAATAAAATGCTTTCACGTTCCACTATCTACAAGGAGGTAGGTCATCCAGTTATGCAAAAACACTTATTTATTATTGGATTCTCGATAATAATAATAATAATAATAATAATAATAATAATAATAATAATAATAATATTTACATATTTTCATGTTCTAAATATTATTATTATAATCGTTATAATTATTTCTTATTTGAATGGACGAATAGAAGAAAAGCATCAAATAATCAATGAAATTCACAAATAAGCGGAAAATCTCTCCAACGAACAGTGGATCAGTCCAAGATTCCCATCTAATCGGTAACAGCCAATAAAATCTTGAAATGGGAGGACATTAAGATCTAGAAGAAATCCTGACAAGATTTCAGTTACCAAGTACTTTAAACATAAATAAATTCTTATAAATTGTGATTCAAAAGATTAAAAAAATTCTTCTTATTCAAATCAGATTTCAATTAAAATCAGTTAATATTGAAATAAAATAAAAAAAAAAAAACATCCATGAAACCAAATATTAAAATAAAAATTGAAGGTCAACGTTTTCGATCAATAATGAAAAACAGTGCTCTCATTATATTAAAAAAATCAACAAAAAAAAAACCTAACCAAAAATGGAATCGTAACAATGGAGTCTTTGCGGTCAAATTTTGTTAGAAACAAAATGTCCCGATTAAGAAAATCGGTGAGTAAAATATTTTAATTTGCTGTGAAACTAAGAGTATGTGGGTTATCGAAATTAAACTTCCCCAACTCATAGGTCTGTAGAGGGAGTTCGATACTACTTCTCATTTCAAGAGGCATTGGCGTATTTTCTTTTGTTCAGGCCAGGGAGGAGGGAAGGAGGTGCAGGCTCAAACTTCCCTCCTCCCTGGTTCGAGCTCAAACATACTGAACAATGAAAAGTAGGGTGAAACCTGATCTATCAGGAAGAAAAGACAGTGTTAACAGAAATAGATCTCTTTCTTTATTTTTTTTTAATATCATTTAACTATTTTATCTTGTACTATTTTATCTTGTACTATGCAGTCACATGCATTATTTTTAGTAAAAAAAATTTTAATATCTTTTATCGAAAATTTTTTTATGTTTTATTGTAAAAGTTTCTAGTCTTTAGACGGCCATTTTCTACGCAATCCGTCCCGTCAGATCGGCATTCTATTTCTCGCTCAGCATTCGACTAGCGTGTGCTTTGAAAATAATTTATTTGTTGAAACAGCGGATATTTCTTGTTTTGGAGTTTCATCACCTAGACCACATTGTTTTATAGTTTTTCCTAAAGCAATATATAAAAAAAAGTATGGACAGTCATTGTTGCGGGGAGCCATTTTGATTCCTTTTTCAAATGATGATTGCTTCTTGTTTTGAAAGTGTTCTGCAGTAAATTCAAACTTACAGATTGAATATTCCTTTTTGGCAAAAGTTAGAGAGGAATGTGCTGCAAACACGAAGTAATCGTTATTTGAAATAGGATACAAAATGGCTGCCTGCAACAATGGATTGTCCATACTAAGATACATTCTACCCAGGTACACAAGTCTTCAACCCTGTCCATGAAACGAGTTTGGCACAGTTTTTCTCCCACGTGACAGAGGGCGCTGCGGTGCCATGTAGGTAGAACTTACTGTGTATTTACACTGGGGAGTATGCTATTTTAATGTTTTACTCTTGTATTTTCTTTATTATTTTTTTTTATTTTACTGCATTTTTTAAATAAGTGGTGTCTAAACATATATACAAAATCAAGTGACAATTCAAACATTTTATTTTCTATAATTTTGACAATTTTCGATGGCTTTTTTGTTTTTCAATGTTTGTTTCCTCTGTTTATAGATCTAATATAAAAATGCATTCTTATAGTAACGTAGAATTTTGTCACAAATTTTAAGATGTCAATTTGGTGAGTGTTGCATCCAATAGGGAATTTAGAAACCTTATTATTGATTTCTTCCAAAACGAGCAACACCAAATCCCCATAAATTGGGCTGCACTTCAAAACATTCCCCATGCATCTTTCTATTGCCAGTAATTGATGAAACAGCAGTAGTACATGATTTTGGGCTCTAAAAGTGAACCAAACTATGAAGGAATAATACGTGTTGAAGTGGAAATATCTCACTTCGTGCTACAGTGGAAATTTCTCACTCAAGCGTAGGTCAGAAAAAAATTGCCTCGACTTGGCAGGAACTTGGGTACCTGGGTAGAATGTATCTTATCCATACTTTCTTTATACAGTGCTTTAGTTTTTCCCCGTCAGCATAGTCATCTGTTGACGAACTTTATAACTAATTTGAAACTTGGTGCAAATAAATTCCGTGTTTCCAAAGCAGAACGCAGAAAACCGTACATTTCTATCGCCTCCTTCAGTTTATCGTTAACTGATTTTTGAAATCGTCGCTCATTTTTGACACACCCGGTAAGAGCGAGTTTTCATGTAAGAGTTTTCATCCAAAAATAATAAAATAACTTAATTTTCATGAACTCTGAAGCGGGCAATCACCAATAAAAATATAAAAATTAAGATATTAAAAAAATAAATTAAAAATGATCAATAAAACATGAAAAATAAAATATCAAAAATATTTTAATAAAATATTAAAACTTTGTCAATTAAAATTTAAAAATAAAATATTATAAAAATTAATTGTAAGAATAAAATAATAAAAATTTCCATTAAAATATTAAAAAAATTTATAAACAATTGGCGATAAAATATTAAAATAAAGTATTAAAAGTTTGTCAAAAATTATTTAAAATTTGTACTATAAAATTTTTATATATTTAATTATTAGTATATTAATATATAATACATATGACACAAAATAGTACTATATTCAATAGTAATACGATGTAAAAAAATGAGAAAGAACGCACCTTTTCGTGAGTGCAGAAAATCTTTGTTTTAGGTTTTGAAGATTCCTGAGGTTCAGTTCAGTTCAGTGTGCAGCCTTCATCTCCCTCCGCTGAGGGGACTAGTTGATTTCTTAGGAGAGTTCAATTACAGAAGGGGTATATCAGATCGAGGTTTTGTTCGTGTATTCCCGGCACGAAAGAAAAAGGAATCTGACGCATGCGTAAATGAAAAAAACTCCTTTCAACCAATCAGAAACGGACAGGAAACGGAGCATTACTTAATCCTGGCTCTTAAGGAAATGATAGCTGAAACGAAACCGAAACAAATCTTCACTCGATTAATCGAAAGGTTGAATTACAGTACACCGATTGCCTTCCTGTTCTCTTTTATCATTGTATCATTACTATATCCTTAAATAGTTAAAAACATTATAAATTCTAGTGCTAGTTTGACGTTTTATAGCTTTCCTTGAACAAACAAATTTTTTGGCGATGTGAAGACCGCCATGTCTCAAAACCTCATGGCGGTTTATTCAAGCAGACGTATATAATCGTTAAGCACTTATATTACGCATGCGCCCGTTTCCTTTTTCTTTCGTGCCGGGCAGTATAGTAATTATCGGCTTCAAGTCAACGGTCACTTGAAATGAGAAACAATGGCGCAAATGACACGAAACTGGAAGAGCACACAGTATAGATGATGCATTCGCGCTACATAATAAACGAAAATTAGTACAAAAGTTCGCCAGGTTTTAGCATAGTTGCAGGTGGCGCTGCCAGTGCCGTTTTAACACATGGGCAAACAGGGCACTTGCCAGGGCCCTCCGATTTTAAAGCCTGCGAAAAGGGCCTCTGACTAAAAGAAATTATGGGTAAACAGCCAACGAGGCCAGGGGCCAACACAGAGCGGCTCTGGGCGCTGCTTCCCGAGATATAGCTCTACAAATATTTAATATACCGGCCTTTGCCTTTTCAGGCTGTTTTCCATGCGCAAAACCGTGTGTCCCGCAGCTGAACGCATTAATTCCTAGAATATGCCGACGAATACTTTCTTCGAGCTGTGGCAGGGATACGGGTTTTTCGAGAGAGATGAGGCGAGCGAGGAGGTCAAACTATTCTTCTGACGGCGAAATTCCCTTACAGCGGCAGCGGATTTCTCATCGTTTTAAGCCAACAGCTTCACATTGTGCAATAGATCAGAGCAGTACCTATTACGGAGGGTTGATTCAGATAAAATGAGACGACTTTGCAGTTCTGTTACGATGGCGTAATACCATGGCGCCACCATCGGTTGTGTTCGATGTGAAAACCACGTTGTTGGACTGTCGCCCAGCACCGTAATTTCCACTGAAGTAGGCTGAGTTTGAGGGACTCCATGGGAAGTTCGTTCCACACCTGCTGACACACTTTCCATAGCCCATCAACGGTTCTTGGTCGGCGACTTCCGAGCCGTCGTTTCAGGAGACCAAAACCACAGAAATCCATCAGTGATGCGTCAGGAGATTTTACAGGCACATGAGAGAAGGGAATAACTCGTATGCCCGTCTCCTGTTCCATCTTCCTGTAGTAAGCCACAGATGACTTGGCAGTGTGGCTTGATGCCTTGTCCATGTGGATCCAAACTTTTGATTGCTCACCAGGGTACAGACGTGGGATATCCTGCCGATACATGTGGTCCATTACATTACTCTGGAAGTAAGCTGCACTAATTTTACAGTTTCCAGGAACTCGACGAATCGTGAGCAGTCCACGTGAGCAATATTCGGCAGCCACCATGAAGCCCTTTGAAAACTTTTCCTTGCACCTTCGGACAAAATCGGACCTGGCCTTGCCCCCTCTTTCGCGATAGTAAATTGCCCTGGGTTTGTTGGCGTCATCGAGGTACACCCAAGCTTCACCCAAGGAGACAACCCACTTCCATCGATCACCTGCAAGATGGTTTTCATACAGTTTTCTGGCGTTGGTGAATCGTTCCTGCACGTGCCTGGCCGACAGTCTGTGACCGCGCGCTTTATTACGTCGCTCCAGCCCAACATTGTCATGAATTATTTGGAGGTTGTTGCCTGTGAAATACCTTTCCTTTGGGCTAGACTTCTCTGTGTGCGGAGATTTTCTTTCAGCACTTCAGACCGGATTTCTCGCACCTCCTGAGCTGGGCGTGTTGGCTGGGGCTTGTTTCTGGTCTGCTTCTCTGCTCGTCCACGTTCATTAGATGGTCGCAATTTGTTCCTTTTGATTATTCGACCCACAGTAGCTTTGGATACCACAATACCATTTCGTTTGCATAATTCCACAATGCACTAAAGACTGAAGTTAGCGTCAGAAAGGCCAAACATATGCCCTTCCCAAAAAGCTGTGATTTTGGAAGCCATGTTTCAGCACGAAATGTCCCAAATAGCAGCAACAAGTGTATACAAAACTAATCCCCATGAATAGTGGACGAGTCATGCAAATCACATTCCGTCAAGGTCATACGCGGCGTTTAAAGTCGTCTCATTTTATCTGAATCAACCCTCCGCAATCCTATTGCAGAGCATGTCTCCCTATTTTTATCTGACTCATTATATCCATATGCTATCGCTAACCTCAGTTAATGCAATCTTGCTACAGCGTCACCTATCAACGGTCAATTTCTGTTTTTTTTTAATAAATGGTGAACACATCATCTGCATTGTGTGTTTTTCGAGTTTCATATCGTTTGTTGATTTCACTTTGCACTTTCTCAAAGGAACTTTCTTATAAGACTTCATTTAGTGAAGGAGGGCCGGTGTCGGCCGAATAGTCTCAGCCGCGGCATAATAAGAGGAATTCGAAACTTTACGAATTCCTACAGACTTGTTTAGAAAGTTTCTTAGGAATCGATGTTGGTTTATAAAATATACAAGCCCTACAGTGGATCGTAATCATTTATTTTTAATCCAGTCTAAGGGTTTCTTCAAGTTCGTTGAAAAACTCAGACGAAAGTAGGTTTTCTTTGGAAACGACAAGCCCGACCACATGAGTCCCCATTAAAAACCTCTTTTGTGCTTGTTTCGGGGGTGCATTTACTCCATTTTCTCTCTTCCTCCTTTTAAACTCACCTCTTCTATTTTATTTATTTTTTCTGGAAAAAAAAAAGCCGAGGAGTGGGAGGAGGAGGGAAACACAAAAATAGAGTAGAGATCAAGCTCACGATTAAACGAAATCCGGTCGTTTATTATTTTACAAACAATTGAAGGAGAAGCCAAGCGGAAGAGTGCAGGGGCCATTGATGTCACAAGAAAGCGATTGCCACAGTTTATTGTCCGATAATTCTGGTAGAAAGAGAGAGAAAGAAGAAAATAGGAAGAAAGAGAAAGAAGATGGCGAGAAACGAAATCCGATAAATCAGAAGAAAATAAGACGGTTCAGGTTCGTGAACGACGGTTTCTCCAACACCCCTCTATCTCATTTGCATTGATTCATTAACGATGTTACGATTACGAAGCAGCAAAAGAAGAGTCGGTAAGAGAAAGGCAAGGAAAAAAAAATGGCAAAAAATGTTTTATTTACAAGACGAGCGCGTGGGGGAACCGCGTGGTTATTTACAACACAAGGAAGAGGCAAAAGACCTGGGCTCCTGTTTCGTAGAGGAAAAAAAAGAAGCTTTGAACGAATGGTGGTGATAGGGTAGCTCTTGTACGAGATAAGGAGCCAACCCCCCTCCTAGCTTCCCTTCTTTGCTTCGCTAACTTTTAACTCTTTCGATTTCGATGGCAAAGGAGCGCTTGACAGTTAGTGCTTGGGAGGAGGAAGGTGTCCCCGTTGTCATAAGCTCTCTTCTTCTTTCACGTGGAACAGCGATTTCTGGAGATCAAATGACACGAGATAAAAATAATAAAATATCTAAAGGGATGAATTAAGAGATAGAAGCGGAAAAGGATAAAAGAGACTCAAGGAGAGGATCTAAATTGGAAGACAGGACGAATTGTTTCATGTAACAAATCGTCATTGTAAAATTTCGCCTTCGCCGATTTTTAAAGGAATTTTAACACTTTTTTGCATTTAGTTTTCAAAGTATTGTTATTTGTCGGCATACTTTTCCCAGCGTTCTAGAAACTTCTGTATCCCAGTCTTGAGTCTGATGTTTATACGGTATCCATTTGATTCTAATTCTTTGGATGGTGACCTATCAGAGCTGTAGGCTTAAGGTGGTACATTGCCCCATCTGTTCCGTTTTGTTATGCACAAAAAGTGACCTCCACCAGTAAGGAGTCATCTATTTCTCAATGCAGTTCAAGAAATCACTATAGAAAGAGGCCCTAGTCCACCATTTTTTTTTATTTAATACCTTAAACTGGGCCTACCCTGCACCAATCTTGAAAATAGTTTCAACGTTGCCTGGCGGCTATTCTAATAAATATTTCCAAGCACTATCGACTTTACTTATCAAAAACAATGGAAATATTTCTTAGAATAGCCGCTAAGCGACGTTGAAACCGTTTCAAGATTAGACTAGCCCCGTATTACGGTATTATGTTATTGTTTTTTTTGTTTTTTTTTGGAGTCAAGTCCAATACAAACTCAATTCTGAAGTCACAGAAACGGACCCAAGGGGCTCAAACGCAAGGAAAAGAAAAATTACATATTTGGGGAAGTATAAGGTTTTTGATAAAATTACAGAAATTGACAAAGTTTGATTTGACCTCTTTTACCTCTATTCCCCTTTGTTGACCATAGAAACCCACAACCGATCTGACCCCTTCTTGAACTTTCACATTTTTAATAAAAACTACAGCTCACTAAGATCTTTTCATTCAACAATGGTGCGAACAGACATAGAAAAAAAACTTTATGGTCTCAGGATCCTTTAGAAGAAGAATTTTTCTACATCAATGATGAGTATTTTGTAGGGCATTCTAATAGCACACTTTTAATTTTGACACGGATGATATCTTTAAGATGAGACTAAATACTTCTTATTTGTGGGACCTGGAATGTATTAATATTATTAAAATCCATTTTCTTCACATAAATATGTATTAGGAATATACAGGGGGAAGTCAATAAGTAAGTTACAAATGGATAAACACATTAAACAAATTCGAGTACTAATTTGTAAACTACTTTTATTTCTCCGCATAATCTCTCTGTACATTGAGGCACTTGTCCCAACGTTTCACAAGCCCCCAAACCAGTAACATAAAATTCTTTAGGATGCCGTCTGATCCAGGTGGCGATTTCCCTTTGTAAAGATGATGTTTAAGAGGACCGAACAAAAATCGGGGCTATAAGATAAAACAGTATGCCCTCGTAACTCGTAATCCCAGAAGACAACGAAGTACGTTTAGCCCTGACCTTGCTCCAAGCGACTTCCATTTGTTCGGCCGTCAATCATCATCTTTCGGGTTAACATGTTCCCTACGACGAAGCTGTTCGGTCTTCTTAATCGAAGCGACGATGAAGTTGTACAAAGGGAGGGCGCAGCCCAAAAATTTTATCTTACTGGTTTTTAAGGGCTTGTGAAACGATGGGAAAGTGTTTCAATGTATAGGGTGAGTCAAAAGTCGCAGTGCACCCTGTTTTTTTGAAAATCTTGCAAAAATTGGGAAATCTGAATATTCCAGGAAGGTATGTGTGACGTGGTCTATCTTTTAGGGGGTCGTGTGATATATCAAATACCATCAGCATTTTCTGACAATCCCATTCCTGTAAACAGATTTGAAGTAGCAGTTATGGTTCATAAGTTACAACACATTTTGTTTCATTTTGTTGCAGGTGACTGAAGATGGCTTTGACCACGGAGGGAAGAACTGAGGTCATTTTGATGTCTGGAGAAAGAAGTTTCCGTGTCATAGCTGCTGATTTTAACAACCGGCACCCAGAAAGACCTCCAATTTCACACAACACTCTCAGGTGGTTAATTAAGAAATTCCGAGAAACTGAGACTGTGGTTGACAAGGCACGGAGTGGCCGTCCAATAAGTGCTACTGACGAGACAACCTCAACAATGGTTTTGGCGTCCTTCTTCAAGAGCCCACAATGCAGCACACGAGGTTTGTCAGCAGAATGTGGAATCATCCAGTCATCGATCGTACGAATCCTTCATGCTCATCAATGCCATCCATTCAAGATTCAGATATTCCACCACCTAGCAGAGGATGACCCAGACATACGTGAGCAGTTTTACACGTGGGCCCTCTTTTGCACAAGGTATCTTCTTCAGTGATGAGGCAAACTTTTATGTCAGTAGTGAACCACAGGTATTGGAGTGACCACAATCCACACTGGATGGAACCTTCCAAGGTAGTTAGTGACGTAAAGGTTATGGTGTGGTGTGGAATATTGGGGTACCTGTGTAATTGGACCCGTTTTCATTGATCAGAACCTAAATGCTCGACGCTACCTGGAAATGCTGCAGGAAGTGGTATTTCCCTCACTTTTGAATGAAGATTGCAACTTTCCCTCTTACTTTCAACAGGGTGGTGCTCCACCACTCTAGGTGCAGATGTTCGTCAGTGGTTAGATGTTCAATTTCCTGGTCATTGGATTGACCGACATGGTGCTGTGGAATGGCCACCCAGATCACCTGATTTCACACCACTTGACTTTTATCTGTGGGGTCATTTAAAGCAACTCATATATGTAGAGAAAATCAGAAACAGACACCATCTCCAGCAACGCATTGAAGAAGCGTGTGCCAGCATTTCTGCGGAAATCCTTCTGCGAGTGCATGACGATTGGATTCAGCCCCTTCAAATGTGTAATTTTTGAACCAAAACTGCATTTGAAATCTGTTTACAGGAATGAAATTGTCAGAAATGCTGATGTTATTTTATACATCACACGACCCCCTTTCCATTTAAAAAACTTGACTTAAGATTCAAGATGGCCGATTTCAAGATGGCGATCAGGTTCGGTACATACCGTAAAAGATAGACTACCTCACCCATACCTTACTGGAATATTCAGATTTCCCAAATCCTGCAAGGTTTTCGAAAAAACAGGGTGTACTGCGACTTTTGATTCACCCTGTACAGTGAGATTATGCGAAGAAATAAAAGTAGTTTTCAAGCCAGTACTCGTATTTGTTTCATTTGGATATCCACTTATAACTTACTGCAATTCAAATGTGTTAGAAACCACAGCCAATCTGGCGAGCTCAACCTGAGCTTGAACGACTCTTTCTCGCCCATTTTCTCAAACTCTTTCAAGGGGAAGGGTGTGATTAAAAATTGTTTTTAGACTAATGTGGTGTTGCTCTACAGGGAAGGAATCAGAAAATTTTTCTCTATCTTAAATAGTTTTTGAGTTAGCAAATGGATGACCTTAAATTTGGGGGTCAAGATCAAATTTGAGTGCGGCAATGAATTCCCGACCCCCTATTACCTATAAACCACACTCATCAGATCTCGCCTACCTGGTAGCTTTTAGATATCTGCCATGTTACTACATTTTTGGACACCCTGTATATTGAATGAAGCTAATGGAGATAACACATATGTTCAATAATATATCGATTGTAAAAATATTATATGTCTCATATGTCTTACAGTTATATGCAAATAGCCAATTATGATAAATAATTTTTTTTTTGCTAATAAGAGTATAAAAAAAAAAGAAAAAAAGGAGTAAAAAAAAAAAAATAGGTCATCTTTATGGTTCTATGTATTAAAAAGTTGAGTTTAAAGTGTAAAATATATCAATTTCCATCTTATTTCTTAATTTCCATCTATTAGCATATACGTGGATGATGCATGTAATATTTAATATTCACTGGAAGTCTGATAACAGTCTGATAAACCGATAGATCACAGTCAAATAATATATAAAGTAGACCAAGAAGCAGCTAGTATCCCCAACGATAACTAATGAAACAAAAAAGAAAAGTTGCTACTATTCTTCGAGTCCTAGATTTGTGTTTGTTTTCAGGTTTTAAAAGGAAGATAAATAATTTGTGCTGTGTATTAGCTGATTATAATATAACGAATCTCGACAATTAACCAGACAGTTTGGAAGAGTAAATCGAGGTAAATACACAGTTTACCTTTTCTATTGTTTTTAATTGTATAATTTATACCCAAGGTAATGGTATTAAATCATAAATCGGGTTGTATCAGTTGAATTGGCTAAGAAAGAAAATTCGAATCTGGCTAAGAATTTCACTCTGTAAAAAAATATCAGGTGCGGAGATTGATTATTGATCCTTTACGTATTTTCTTTAGTTGAAAATGTTCGTCTGAAGAAGAAAATGAAACTAAGATTGCTGAAAGAGTTTCCAAATTCAGACTAGTTCCTAAGATCATGTTATGTCCGGGAATTACTATGATGCTGTTCAAGGAAAAAAACAAAATAAAGTTCGTTAATAATCAATAGAAAAAATTCAGATTTGACAATCATATAATGCAAAACAAAAGGTACCCCGATGCATTTTAAGCTATGCGTTTCTGCCAGCAGAGATGCTTGAGTCATTACAGCCTTGTAATTTTACAGTTTTATTTCTTTTAATAATTTATTCGGACATTCACATAAGGTCACGATACATAAATTCCATCAATGCGTTTACACAATCTTAGCTGATCAAAAACAGTTAATTTTCCTTGGGTTACTTTTAATATTAATTAATTTAAAAGGAGGCCAGGTAAAGTGCCGACTGCAACCGACAAGAGGTGACAGAAGACCGCTTTTCAAGCAATCAAATTTTATATAAAACATTTGTGGAACAGGGAAGCTAACGGCTAGGAATAGCAATGGTCTTGAGTTTTTGGTATGACTTCATTTCTGTCAAGGGTTATTAGCAGGTAACCCAAATGAATAAACAAAATAAGTGAAAGTTCTCTAGTAAAATTAACAGGATGATGTTTTCGGAGAGATTGGAGTTTCATCTCTCCAATGGAAATTTCAATCTGTGCACCCAGCTAATGAGCACAGCTTAATTTTTTTGACCACTTGCCTTCTATAAATAAATAAAATCTTGTAAACATTCCAAGAAGGAGCTTTAGCAGTGAAGCAGAAATACATTTATACATTTATTAAAAAGAAATTAACCCCCTCCCCCACCTACCCATCCCTAGATCCTGCGGTCATATATTTTTACGCCTTTATCTGCACTTTTTACCTCTCCCCAAGTTTTTATATCAAAAAAATTGATTTTCTCGAACGTCATATGTATAAAATGTAAAAAACCTCGTTATCTTCTTTCCTTTTTCATCATTTCCGAACGTATGATATATAACATGCTACATGTTGCCATAGTTCTAAGGACCAACTGACTGCCACCCCCGCAAATCCGACCCCAATGGAACAAATGGGGCTAAACTTCATAGCAATGTAGATCCTGCCTAGAGGAATCTGGATACTGAATTTCACGCCTTTACATACTAAATAGCACATAGATATGTTGTCCTCTTGAATCCCACCCCCGTAATTCCGACCCCAGTGTACCAATCAAAACCAAATTAAATAGTGCAGATGGACATTCCCATAGGAAGCTATATTCCGAATTTCAACCTTCTACCTCAAAAAGTGTAGAAATTATGAAGGACTGACATAATAAAACCAATAAATTGCTCCATTCTTCCGCTACTTAATAATTTAGACTATGAGCACCGAGCAATATTACTCACATACTGTGTGCTATGAGCACTTGAGCAATCGTGCGTCGACAAAGCTATTTCACGTGCGCGCGCCGATGTCAGTAATGCTTAAAAGATGAACAGAAAGTAACAATGTATTCCTTCTTGATAAATCGATTGTTATATAACATGCCATTATCTTGGTATTCTTTACACTCACTGTTTTAGCACGTGAATTCGACTTGAAGGGATCCACGAAAAATTCTGAAAAGTTGATACAGCCGAGCTAAGACTTTGATGGCCATATTTCTGAAAACAGAATTTGAAAAAGTTAATCCGTTTTCAAGTTATCGTGACGGACGGCCGGAGAAACGTACAGACCAAGGGCGCATTCTTGTAAGTAGCTTTTATGCTAAAGCTCCTAATAAGTCAATTTGTTCCCGATACCAAGCGGGATTTCGATTTTGACTTCACAACACGTTAGAGATATTGACAATCTGGATCTGTCCATTTTTTCGGCTTCCTGATAGAAATGTGGGTTTTATAAATCCTCACGTTTCCATTTCACATGGTATCTGGAACTTCTTGGAAATCCCACGAATCCGTGGGCACCGATAACCATGCTGATTCTCGCTCAGCTTGCATGGTAAGTCCATTTTGATGGCTGTAGCTAGTAGACACGCCTACTGAGCGCTCATACTGTATTTAAAGATCAAGGCATAATATAACTTACGTTCCATTAATAGCAATATAATGTATTTTTTGTATTAAATCATTAAAATGACAAAAGCCACAACGATATCGGTTTAAACAATGAATATCATTAATCAGAAGGGCAGAATTTTAGCCTTTATGTGTCCAATGGATTCTATTACATTAAGGTTGGAGCTTTCTAGCCATATGGGATGATTCCTGCCCCTGGACACCGTAATCCAAGACATATACTTGAAGTCAATTTCGATGACATTGATAACATCATTTTCCCAGATTACTTAGTAGGTTTCATAGGTTTTTCGTGTGTGTAGCTTTATTAATTCATATACTCCTAGCTCAGACAATCGTCAATCAGATTTCTCTCCACCAAGAAGAGTAATTTTGTTCTTTCATACCTGTGGATTACCCTTGTGGGTACATCAGGCTTCTTTTCTAGTTCAGTGTATTTCCTTTATAATATGTTTACGAAGAATGAGATTATGGAAGCTATGCTTCAGTTCCACTCCAATACACTATGCAGTTCAATTGTCGATTGTCATCTACCTGTCTCATACTGAATGATGACTGCATGGCAATCGAAATCTAAGTATCCACAGTTTAGTTTAAACTTAAACTTAAACCATTCCGTATCTCGTTTGTAATGATTATTTCTTTTCTGTTCACTAATCGTAATATTTAATATTGGGGTGGCCCTATAATTTTGGCCTGGAATGTATCTACCTAAACAATCTCAGTCTATTGCTGCTAAGTAAAGACTCACTTGAAGAAGCAGTCTTGATGCGGTCATTAATAACATGTGTACTTTCGGATGTTAACTGAAATTGGGTAATTAATTATACAATCTCTTAATGTAGGGGTTAATTAAACAGAGGCTTCTCGTTGAATCCCTTGCATTAAGGTTAAACAAACACCACTCGGCTTCAGTCTCTTCCCTGAGCGAAACACAACAATCGAACCTGTCGTTCGAGACAGTCACGTAAAGAACTGACGAGTCAAAACAAAAACTTAATAAATTTAACGCAAATCTTAGAAAAGAGGAGGGGGAGGGGTAGAGAGGAAGAGTGAAGAAACGAAGAGAGGGAGAGAAGGAAGACTGGGTTCCATTTATGAGTTAAACGGCCGAGACATGTGCACTTCTGCTGATTCGATCGTTTCAGCTCGCAGCAATGGCAGCTGCTTCTCGATGGAAGTTTCCAAGACCGACAGATGAAAAGGAGTGGAGCGACGGACGGGAGGAGGACGGCTGACGGAACAGCTTCTGCGGCCATTCCAGGCAGAAGTCGCCCTCCCTTCGCCTCATTTTCATTCCGCAGTGGAGTGACGCGGCGGGGGCTGCGGCACTTTTCCCCGGCACCGAGCCAGCGTTTGATGGAACGGAGGGGGACAGATGTGCTCGACACACAGGACACGGACCACGAGTCCCACACGCACTCACGCACACGCGCACATGCACACAGACGCCGACGACAAAGGGAATTAAGTAGGCAGACGAAAAGAAATAACAATGGAGAACGACGACGACGACGACAAAGATGAAGAAGAAAAACACGCAAGAGTCATAGAGATGAATAATGAAGGAAGGGGTGTCATGAGTTGGGGGTTTAAAAATAAGAAAAATACGTCGATAACGTTTGAGATTCTTACAACGCCCCCTGCGGATTTCACGCGAAAACTGTTAAATGGGAGCCATAACCATTCTTAAACTCACAGGAAGCAAAAGGGTGTAAAAATTCAGAAGGTTCGTCCTCCACCCCCATCCTGGCCGGGACAGGCGAACAGTGTCATGGCGCATGCGCACTCAAGAGAAGAAAAAGCAAATCTGCAATGGTAATAGGGTGTTGTACAAGGATCTTCCCTCGTGGGTTCCTTTATTGTGAAGAGTTGCCGCTCCTCAAAATGGCACCCGTTCAATTGGGCGGAAATAAAACAACAAAAGGGGGGAGGGGGTCGAGGGGAGTAAAACTTTAAATAGAGCATCTGCGTTAAAATTTATTTGCATGTTCCTTATAGATCTTACCTACGTCGGTTCGGAAGGTAAAAGAAGATCGCTGAAGAAAGTTTGTTTGAACCGGAAATGCTAGAAGAGCGGAAGTCGAGCAGACGTCTGCGGGTGTCCTTCACTCTCTTCAGTGAACTGTCAAGTGTAAAAAGCGAAGGAGCCGTCTGATGTTAAAGTCGGCTGACATAATGATTTCCCTTCACTCCAATTCCTTGAATTTTGTGGCATTTCCTAATGATATTCCTTGGAAAGCTTTAATCATGTGAAACGCTATCCAGATCAGCTGGCACTATTATTTTTCATTACGATATCCATAAAATTTATAGATAAACCAAACCTAGACTTAATTAAAAACGAAGTCCATATTCAAATATTTATTCCCCGACCCCCTTTATCCACATCATTTCTTTCTTTCTATCTTGTCTCAATCAATTCATCATACCCAAATTGCAGACGCTCGTCGGTTCATTAGGCTGTCTCTTCTGAAGATGTGCGCTTCAATGACAATAACAAATGCGGTGAAATCGAATATGCAGGATTTTCGATAGCTAACAAGAAGCTTTATTGAATTTGAACAGGAATGAACGATAGAACGCACTGATTTCTTTTTTATTAGGAAATTCAAAAGGAACTCGAACGCTGCTGTAAGCATGAGATGCAAGAAGGAGAAGGAGATCGATCGATCGTCCTCTGGGGAGATACTGCAGATTTCTTACTCTTGATAATAAGAGAAATTTATAATCTAAAAGCTCACTCAGTCACAGTAAACCCTCATGTAGCAACCGAAGAGTCATTATAATTGGATAATTGCTAGTTCTTATTAAGAACTTGGCTGTTTTCCTAAACATACGCTTGGTATCAACTGATTGATTGATACAACGAATACACAAATAGATATAATAAATTGGATACATTTAACAACAAGAAAGTAATTCCCCCGAAGAGGGGTTAGGAAAGTATCCGCACTCTTTAACCATCAACTTTTATTTAAAAATGAATTTCCTCGAGCTTTAACTATGTAGAAAATGGAAAAGTGGGACAATTTGGCCCAAACTTCATAGTGACGTAGATGTTGCCTAGAGGAATCTCACACATAACTCCATCACATACCTTTATACAAGGATTGAAAAAAAAGAATATTGATATTCTCCTTCACAAGGATATTGCTGCTATGTCAGTCAGTGGGTCACATGGATTTGGAATGTTATGGAACTGAGAAGGAAAGATCAGATGAGCTAGAGCAGTGAGGGGTTAGTAAATACGAGGGGCCGTTATAAATGCCAGACACCGTGGTGTAGTTACTCGTTTTTTCGCTAGGAGGCAGTAATGTGAAAATTTGGCTCTTCTTGCCTGGTCTCCCAGAAACCTAACTTCGCGTTCATGTATTCAAGGAATTTAAAAATACTCTCGAAATGCGTTAAGGCATTTATCCCACTGTGTAACAAGGCGAGTAATTCATTTATGGAAGAAGTCTTTCGGTTCCGTGTGGAACCATTCCAAAACCTCTTCCTTCACTTCCGTCCGACTGAAACTTGCGGCCTTTCAGATGTTCTTGAGATCCCCAAACACGTGAAACTCAGGGCTGTAAGGTGGATGCTGCATTGCTTCCCAGTTGAAATTTTTGATGAGGTCTACCGTTGCTTTCAAGATGTGAGGACGCGCGTTGTCGTGGAGAAGAAGCACTCCTGTAAGAAGTCCAGGACGCTTGCATTTGGTGGCCGCCTTCGGGCTGGAAATGAAAGCAAGTTTCATCCCCTGTCGAGAAAACTCTCTCCTTTCTGTTCATAGCGAGTCAAATGTTGCAGGGATATGGCCATTCGAACTCCAAGTTGTTCTGAAGTCAAATGATGCGGGACCCATTGTGCATAGATTTTTCTGTAGTGCAGATGGTACCTGATAATGGAGTGAACAGTTCCACGACTAAGGCCAGTTTTAGCAACCACGACATCGATTGTCACTCTTCTGTTTTCCTTTAAGACAGCGTCAATTTTGGCTTTGGAATTATCCGTGATGGCGCGGTCTGCTTGTCCAGGTCGTTGATCATCTTGCAGTGATGACCGTCCCCCCGAAAACCTCTTGCTCCATGCTCAAACACGAGTGAAGGTTAGGCAGTCATTTCCATAGACGTTCTGCATACGACGATGAATTTCAGAAACTGAAACTCCTTCACATGTCAAAAAACGAATTACTGCTCTCTGTTCCTGTTTCGTTGACTCCATTTTATTGCTTGGACGAAGCGATCACTCGCAGAGCTTCGAAGCGCGAGCTATCGTTCTTTCTCACGTGATGCAACACTTGCAACCTATTGTTCAATTTGCACGTTGGGTTTCGCAATTGTTGAAAACAAAAACTTACGGTCCTACACGTCGTCTTTTTTTTCCCACACAAATTTTCGTTTTCATTTGTACGACCTTTATAGCTTCCACACAATCGAAGGACTCCGCGGAAGCATCATATCCAAAATGGCCCAGCCCATGGAGAAACTGCAAGTGCTCTCGGTGATAATTTTCCTCTACCTGACGGGCAAGAAACTCCAAGGTAATCCACACGGAGCTGGTCGAGGTGTACGGTGACAGCGCCCCAGGATATGAAACTGTTGGCAAGTGGCCAATCAAGTGGAAGCACACCAAAGAAGGCAAAGATGCAGGCTTCATCGGGGAAGGTGATGCTCAGCGTCTTTTGGGATTCTAAATTTTCTCCTGACCGGCTACGCTCAAAAAAAGGCCAAACAATCACAGACAAGTATTATCGGGATCTTCTATCAAATTTGCGGGTGGCCATCAAGAAGAAACCGCAGGAAGCCGACCAAGGGCATTCGCTTGCTCATTCAGCGCAGGAGACTGGCAGCTGCTTTGGGTTATCAGTCCCCTTACTCATCAGATCTAGCCTCTAGTGACTTCTTTCTTTTCATGACGACAACGAGATGATTTCCGAGACAGAACACTTTCTCAATGGTCAAACCATGGACTTTTACAACAAGTATGATCTCCATCAGATCATCCATCATTGGGATAAGTGTCCAAAGATGTGTGGTGCTTATGTTGAAAAGGATTAATTCAATCATCAAGCGTCATGGCCCCATCTCCCTCCTGATACACTGATCGTACGAACTTTATGAACGCCCCTCGTATTTGCCACAAAAGACCGGACTCCAGGAGAATCACAATGCTTGCTTTCACACAGCCGGGCAAATGGAGAAGCTCTTGCAAAGCTTCCATTGGATAGAATTCCCCCAGTTTTGACACCATCTCTTTCTATTTGCCATCCCTATACGCCGAGAATTCGATTCTGCTTTGCTGTTCTTAAAAACAACCATCGGCATATTACTCTTTAAAAAAATAATTTTGGTTTAAAAGAACACTTAATGGATGGCGCTTTTCACTTCAAGTGTTCAATTTGCGATTCCTTCAAGGTAGCAGATAGGCAGAAAGCCAGTCTGTCCTCAGATAAAAATTTCATGTCGTTGGTAGGTTAAGAATTTGTTGCAAAAATGGACCAACCAAGATTTAGGAAATAAAAGATGGAGAAAATTAAATTATGAAATGTCGGCAGCGACAAGGGGCATTGAAATGTGAGTGATTAAATGAAGCTAATTACACAAGAAATTTACGCCAAATAAATTTTTAAATTACATCTAATTTTGAAGTCTCTAATGAGCACCTATTGCAGCAATTTAAGAAGTGACCTTATAAATACGATGTGCTGCGGGCACTCTTAACTCTCTTAATAACCGAAATTCATCTGAATATCTTAATTCGCTACATGTAACTCAAAATCCTACGCTATGGGGAAATGACATTTGCATTTGAGTAAAAAGGAACACACATGTTGGATGTAATTAGAACACAATTTGCATTTAAGGAAAAGCTGAATTTTCGTTTCGTTTCATTATTGTTATGCCTTGTTCACCTTAATTTAATAAAGAGCGAACAAGGAAAGAATAAGTTCGGGTGGCAAAAAAAAGAATAAAAATCGCTTGATGATTCGATGAGTTATGAAACGCGGTTTCAATTTTAAGCATTTATGGACCGTTTAGACAAGAGATGACGTTAATATAACTATAGAGGCGCAAAAGAAAAACGTTACCAGTTTTCTTTGTGTATGATTTTTACGCGCGAATGCAGAGTTTAGACCGATCAAATGAGCCCTAATAACAACCCTCTAACAACAAAAACATCAAGTCTCAATCTTGCCGTTGAAAATGAAGGTTTCTCCTTTCCTTTACCCGTATTCCACACAACAGTGCCTTCTTATATTTTGAGTACAAATGAATACAACAGATCAATCAATCGACAATGAGATACGACATTAAATAAAATCGATAAGTTTTTGGACGAGGGAAGGTCAATTGGGCCTTTGTCCGAATTCATAAGCTCATTGGCTAGTTCTCTAGCAATTTCCATCGTTTCCAGAAGGTACCAGGGAATGATTACCCTTGGTCGGGATTTGTTTGGCGAAGGAAGCTAATGCATTCGGTTCACATGCATGATAATTAAGTTCATAAATTCTTAGAATACTGAGCTTTCCAGAAACCTAGTCAGTGAATCCAGACAACACCCCTACCAACTTATTATTGTAAATCTGTATTATAACTCACGTATCATGAATCATAGGCATCCTGCAACGAGTAATAATACTATTTAGATGCTACCAACGCTGATTCTGGTTAGGTTGAAATTTAAATTTATTTTTAGTTTATTTATAGTACCTAACAGAGTGCATTTCTTGATCTCCAGTGCCTCAAATGTCAATATTTTCCAGTAATCAAGTTCGAACTTCAAAACAATCATGATGTCGTGTATAAATCCGAATTGGTGCTTCGTAATAATAAGGTGATCCGCAAAAGTCCATTGACCGACGCCCTACGATGTCTGCTAAACAGTTCCATGAACGATCTCTTCGTCGATCCGGCTTAATAACATCCACATGTGGGGCACGTGAGCTTGTAAACCCGGCATGCCGAGAAAACACAATCTGGGCCTAGTCGTTGTCTTGTCGGGTTTAATGCGTGTTTGCATTTGTTCCCTATCCTAAAGGCTATCTTGATGCCTTTATTACGGAAAACATTGGAAATGGATGTTTCAGGGCCCGTAGCAGTGAAAGCTGCGTACTTCTGGTCAAATGTGGGGTCAAATTGAGTGTGGGAATTCGGTTGTATACAGGCCTAAATGGGTAACCACGTCAGAGGACGAGTTCCTCCTTGCAACTCGTATGTAAGGTTAATTTCATCTTTTTTTTATCCTTGTCTGTAACCGGGTATGACAGCGTCCGGGAGATGTTTCTAGTTATGCAGTTGTATAACTAAAAAATGTGTCTAGGAAGAATTTTTACACCATACCTCCGGATATTAATAACACAGCCCAACAAAAAATAACTTTTTAAAAAATTTTTTACGTTAAGACTGATTCTTAGGCTTTGATTTTGTTGGGCCTGATAAATTTCCTTGTGGTACAGAATATATAGATACTTCAGCGTTGCAGCTGCTTCTCTTCACGCCCATTACTTTAATAGTACAGTCTCTATGCGCACAACTTGGAAACGTGACTTGATAGAAAAAAACTCTAAAAGTAGATTCGAGCTCGAAACACAAAAAAAATCCCTCAAGAATACGCCAAACGCATTCAAAACGTTACTTCATCATTGGCCTGTGTAATTAAACAGAAAAACAGTAAAGAAAATTCCACGGCTTGGAATCGAACTCGGATTACCGTCTGGATGCCATAACCTCGAAGTCACCATTTTAACGTCCCCCCCCCCCTCTATTTAATTGTTTCTATTCACCTTACTGATATGCACTTTAAAGTTTAATTTCTTATCAAACCAAATAACCGAAATCGGATAAATAAATTTGACATACCAGGATAGTTAATTGGATGCTCGGATCGAGTCATGATCGAAAGGGTGCGATCGCGGGTACAAAATGAGATTCCTGAGAGGTGTGTGGCTGATATTACACTACTAGATAGAGTGCACAGCAGCACAATAGAAGAGTCTTTAGGTGTTGAGCCGCTACTTCTCCACATAGCGATATCTCAGTTGCGTTAGCATGGCCACGTGATACGGATGCCACAAACTGGTCTTCCAAGGCAGTTGCGTAAGGGACCAAGGGGTCGGCTGGCTAGGTTCGAATCGCTAGGGTGTTACCATTGAGTACATGCGCCTGAGGACAAGATCGTGAGCGCTGGAGACCCTAACGGAGAAACGGGTTTGAAAAATAAGTATCAAACCAAATATCCAAAATCTGCTATGCATCGTCAGACAATTCTCGAAATTTCCAAAAAAGCCCATTTTGGAATTATTGAAATGCATGAAATTATCAAGAAACACAACACGTTTCAAGAAATTATCATCAATATACGCACGTAATTCAGAAAATAGGGAAAATGAATATAACAAGCTAGAAAAAAAAGCAGAACAGAAGAAAGTCGCCAGCTTACAACTTTGAAAACCCCCCCATAACAGATGGAGCTGTAGGATCATGCAAGTGCCCCTACGGCCATAACTATCCGTTATGCAGTACAAGATTCACAAAGCTGCAGTATCCCATACAGCATAACGAATAGAATAAATAAGTGTGATTACTCTCGTATTAAGCAATGCTAAAAATCAGGCGAGCGGCGGATGTGCGAAATAAGAGCGCTGCTGTCGTATTGAGCTTGTTATAATGTGTTAATAGTCTAATTTGCATATCGTTTGTTACGTTTAAAACAGTATCTTTACTCGTATTTTAAAAAATTTACTCGTTGTACGTACCTTATGACAGCAGATAAGCCTACTTCATTCCTTCGGCGGTTAGCAAATGTCTGACTATCGCGGTCGTTGTTCTTGAAGATCACCAGAATTATGCCCTTTTAGAGTTGGAACAGCCTCGAGTTTCAATGAATTTCGTTTTAATTTTCAATGAATTTAAAACTGCAGGATTATAGAAAAAGCAAGACGCTTCGAAATAACTGATCACACGATGCTGTTCGTATTTGGATACAGTCTTCGCTGGCTAAAGGTAATCCGCTGCTTCTTAATAGATTCCGATTGTATAAATATATGAAACGTTAAGTTCTATCGTATTTCTTATTTACACACCCAAAGAGAGAACAAGTTAAAGGCATTCTGATAGCAAAAATGCAAGTAAAATCTTGCGTTATGTAGAATGGAAACTAGGCTAGAATCGAAACTAAGCTAGAAATGACTTCTTGTTCCGCTGGTTCTCCTAAGCGGACGAGAGGACTAATTTTTGAATTGTTCAATCTATCGAGGCATTTTTCTTATTAAAATATTAGGATAAATCGAAAATTTTTGAATGATATATTACCCTGGATGCAAAAAAAAAAAATAAACTTTTCGAATTTTTTCCGTGGAGTTTACCTTTAAGAAACAGTAAGAATAAAAAAAAGAACTCGTGTTTGAAAATTAATTTCATCCTTTTCCTTGTAAGCGAATACTAAAAACCTGCGACTCGCTGGTCGAAAACGCACGCAGTGACATCTTGTGGATGCGCCAGAAAACTACGCAAGTAATCACACTTACTATTCTATTCGTTATGCCATACAGTTTAAATCAATGAGAGTAATCGCTCCCTTGTACAACATCGAACGCTTACTAACATCTACCTAAATTGGTAAAGGATAAAGATGCGAGAGACAGTTCATTCTCGTGCGAATTTTTAACCTGGCCTAATTGACGTTTGACTCGCATGGGTCTGTTCTCGAAGTGCGAATAGCAACACCAAGTTGAACCTTGATAAAATCTTACAAAATCCTAGGTAAACTTAGGTTTGACGGCATAACGAATTTTACCGTTAACGTGTACAGGGTGTAGTAGTAATTCCCGAAACAGTTGAATAACTTTAGAACAATTCTCACTTCTAGAATCATAAAAGCCAGATCTAGCTACAGGAAAGTGCCCGTGCCCGATTGAATAAAGGTATTCCCAGCGCCCTAGTGTAGGCGCTGAGAAGTTACGAAAACTAACTTTTGAACCATGATAGATACAGAAAAAGTTCCAATTACAAAGTTGTAGAGCGACACCGATTTTCGTAGAATCACAAAACAAAAGCATAAAATTATTAAAACAGTCTTCTAGGTGTTTAATAATATTGGATACTGAATAAATGGTAATGCGACATTAAGAAATGTGTAATCGAAAATCTGAAATGCCGAATGAATGTGATTTCATTTATTAAAGAAAATAAATCTGATTTAAATGAAATATTTAAGAGGATGAATGAAAAAAAGGTTTTACCAAAATTCCAGCAGTTATTAATAAACGAGGGAAAAAAAAAAAAGATTCCGTATTTCTGTTCCGCGAAATCTTCTTTTCTCTAATTCCATTCCCATTAACATTATTAATGTCTTTCTCGTTGTCAAGACGGCTTTTTGTTTTAAAAAAATTACCTTTTACATTTTTTCCTTTCAGTCATTAAGGTTTTATTTCTTCTATCAAATTCCTCCTTCCCCTCCCATCCCTTTTCGTTTTCATGTTTTTCATTTATTTCGCATTGATTCTTTTTTTCCCAGTATTTTGTTTCGAGTTCCCTTCCCTTTTTTTTTTTTACTCCTACTTCGTTGCTGAAAGAGGACGGCGATTATGATCACGTAGGGTTGGGAAAGGAAGAGGGAAATGACGATGGAACGAGAATAGCCCGAAACACAAAAGAGGATAAAAATGGAAGAAAAGAAGAAGAAATCCGTTCTGTTCATTTCTTTGCCTAACAAGAAAAGAATTCCCGAATTTCCTGTCCTTGCAATTGGAAAGGATTGCGAGTCACCCCCGCGAAATAATCCCATCATGCACGGTCGGTCAGCTTCTCGCTTTGCGTGGTTCGGTGCCTCAACGCCGACGAATTAATCAAGCAAATGGCCCTGTGTCACTGCCCTACCCCACCCACAGCCCTCACCCCTCATAGCCCCTTCTTTTCCTCTTAACACTGCGCATGCTTGAATTTTTTTCTTTCACAGTTTTGAGTAATCATTAATACGAGCTTAATTTGAGAATCTTCGCATAAAATGTCGACACCACTCTAGGACTCCTTTCATGTCATTTGAATGTTAAAGCTTAGATTTCTATAAATATTTCTCCCTATTACATTCAGCAAATTTTCATTAAAATGACATTAAAACGTTGTCGGACAAACGATGCCAGCGCAATTTAACAATTAATTAATCAATTCCATAATGGCATTGCATTGCATACCTCATTTGCTTCCTCAACATTCATAACAATCTGTTCGAACATGCAAAATAACAATCTGCTTATCTTTCAAATACTTAATCATTTGCTCCGTCCAGGTTTTCCTAAGCATGCCCCGTGGCCATCGGCCAACTACAGGACATTGTATGCCTTCTTGGATACATGTTTTTCCATATGCCCGAACCATCTCAAACAGATTTGTCTGATTCTTTCCAGAATATCCGCAGTCACGCCACACTGCAAATGCGGTCCGAGGGTTTCATCCCATACAAACTTCTCAGGTAATCCATCTCTTGTGAATTCCTTGTAAAACCCAAATACGTATAACATCCATACAGGACATCAGGCATAAAGACACTCTGACGTACTCAGCTATACTCGCTGCTTTCATCAGAACATCCATACTGTTAATCAGTCTTGCAAGGCATCCAAGTACTCTTGCCTCCAAGTACTCTCCTCGCAATTTCTCCATCCATGTGATCATTCCTCTCAAGCAAGCATTCCAGGTAGACGAAATCAGGGTCTATCATACACCATCATTTTCGACTTCTCGCAGTTCAATTACATGTCCATTCTTTCACAGTTTTAGGACAAATGCCCCCTGGACAACTGCCCCTAGGGTAATTCCCCCTTAGGACAACTGAATCTCGGACAAATTCCCTCTGGATAACTGGCCCCCGGACAATTGCCCTCTGGACAACTGCCCCCCTCCCCGGACAAATGCCCGCCAAATTGCCTCCGACAAGTAACTGAATTGTTAGGCTGGCAATTTTCTTAGAGGGATAGTTGTCCTAGGGGCAGCTGTTGGGGGCGATTGTCCGGATCCCCTTTCACACGCTTCATGCATTCGCGAAATAAGACACTACAGATAAGACTCACTCTCAGAAAAGAGGATGGCATTGTCAACATACAACAGACAATTCACACGCTGAGAACCAAACACCACTCCAGCATTCAGATCTTTCAGTTCCTGCATAAATTTATCCAAATAACAGCTAAATAGCAATATACATTTCTCAACGTTGTATTCAGGAAATCGAAACGAACTCTATATTCTTTCGTTTCTCAACATTTCCCTTCGAATGACATATCACTTAGGTTGCCATTTGAAAAATGTTAAGTTTCTAAAGACCACGTGAGTCTATTGGCACAATAGGGCCCCATTGCATCGTAATATAGATCCTGTCTACAATAATCTAGATACACGCACCCGCTTTATGTGTTAGATACACAAAATAGTAGGCATCAATTCTAGAATGAACTCACCATATGTAGACAACAAAAAAAAGTTTATTACAATAAGGTTCCGAAATGCATGGCATCCTAGGAATGACACCTTTTTGCATTTTCTTAAAGAATACAAGCCTCACATCGACGTCTCATGCCCTGTAAAGACGATTCAAAATGTCTGGATTTGCCATAAACGTATTTCCTCATTTGCCAGAAACGTGCAAGCCCTATGAGTCTAGGATAATATATTGTTATTATAATGAGATACCATTACAGTATAAATAAATAGAAGCAACATATAAAAGCCAAGTTCCGTATTTGGACTTCTCCTTTATTTCGTTGCTGTCGCTCTTTCAAAGCCACAGCAAATGTTTTCTCCGTTTGTCGTCGTGTTTTATTGCTCCGTGAACAAGCAGAAAAGTTTTGAAGCCGTTTCCCTTTCTGAGATGGCAGGACGACGACCACTGAGACAAAAAAAGAAAGAAAAAGGAAAAAAAAATCCCGATGATTTCTTTCCTCTTTCTTTTTCTTTTCTTTCAGACCGTTTAGTACGAACAATGGCCACTGAGTGGCGTCTCCTTATCTTCGGTTGCGCTCCATTCGCTCTGCGCTCGTTTTGCCTTAACTGATTGGCTACGAACACGGAACTCCGTTGGCTATCTCCCTCGGAAACCCGGATTAACATCGCAGGGATCCAAAAAGCCCAAACGCCTTGTTCCCAACCGATGCCTCATTCAATTCTTGATTAATCATCAGATATACCTTGCGCGAGTTTTTTAAGGGCCCTTTTTCTTGGTAACTGGGAAAAAACTTTTTTTCTCACTTCTCCACTGGAAACTTAATGAATCCCTTAATTCCTGTCACACTCTTTTATCAGCAATGCCTAAAAGCTAGATATCAAACCAGAGACGAGAAATTTAATTCTAAGTTAGATATTGGGAACTACGACGAGTTTTAAAGTAGAGTCGACATATATATTGCAATATCGAGCTGAAAATAAAGCTAAGTCAAGCAGTTTTATCCAATATATACGTGTTTTTAAAAGGCAGAGAAATCTTTCATCTCTATATCTATAACGTATAAAAACGAAAAACAATGGCCCTATTGAAATACAGAGAGTTGAGGCCTTCGTGCACCCACCTTAAAGCACGTCTACATAGTTAGCTGAGAGGACTAAGCCTAAAATGCTACGTTTTGAGAGTACATAGGAATCCTTTTCGTCACAAGTTTCATTTATTCCTTAATAATTGGACAGTGCAAGGAGCAAATCATAGTAAAAAACGAACCAGTACCCAGCTTAAAAAGCACAACCAACATTTGAGCAATGGCCTCCATAGAAAACTCAGTTACACAGCATTAAAAGTTGAAAACCTCTTAACAAAATAGATCAGACACACCATTCGAGGAAAACAGAAATTTGAGTGTTGACATAAGGCTCGTGGTCATCGTCTGACAGAACGCTTTACCAACGCCAGAAAACTCAACGAAAATTACATTTCGCATGAAAGATGGCAGTGTGTGGTCACCCTAGATGAAGATTAGGTATACCTCGATGACACCAATAAGACACAGACGGCACAGGGCAGGCTACTTTCATCATCCAAAAGGTTTATAGTTGTAGCTGCATATTGTGCCCGTGGTGGTTCAAGTTGCAGAAGGTGGCCACAAACGTTAAAGTCAAGTCGGCCTATTTCTCGTCGAGTGCATATCAACATATAAGATAAGTGCATATCCACCATATCTCATATTCTCCAGCGGCTTACTCTGCAGAAAAAGAAACCGGAATCAACGGTTCAAACTCCCAGATGCCTCATCCTTAGACTTTGTGGGTTTGGACTCCTTAAAAGAAAACTTGGAAAGTCGACTTATAATACTGTTAAGAATGTTGAAAGTGTGCGAAGGGGAGTGGGGCAACATCCCCCCTATAATGCTTTGCAAAGTTTATTACAACAGAAACTGCGATGTCGGGCCATTGTCATAACAGTGGAGAAGTTAAAGATGTCGGTACCACGAAGAGAAGTTGAAGATCAAACTCATTCAAAAACTAACGTAACCTTCTATTGACTAATTCAATAGTCTTAAAACTATTGAGAAATGGACCATGCATCGATCTGCGATCTGGTACAAACTGCGTGTGGCAGAATATGGACTTTGTCCATTGTCCATAATCATCAGACTTCAGTCTTGCGGTCCAGGGCGAAGAAAATCCCGAGCGATGCGGTTGGTAACCTCTGTACTCTCTCATTATGTAAAGGCTGCTACCCTATTTCTCTTTTACCCTGATGAAGGCGGGATTAATTGCAGAAACTAGTTGGTTTTCAACTACAATGTTGAACTGTAAGGTCTCTCTTCATTTTGTTTTTAAACACTCCACAGAGAACAATAACCTCGCAGATATGTCAATAAGTATCACTAATAAGTCATCATAGAAAAGTCCATGGTGATAACTTCACTGCGCCAGTTCTGCTGTAATCGATGGCAAGAGATACAAGAGGGATACCCGTGGAAAACCTACCAACAATAAAATGACTAATAACGCCCTCGAACTATAATACTTATAAATTGAGTTAAACAAGATAAACCGGACTTAAACAAATGCATGATTCACACAACCCCCATTCTTCTTCCCAAAACATTTTAAACGTTTTAACTTCTAATCAGAATCGATCAATTTCCCATTGATTGCAGTTGCGCGGACGATCGACTAGTTCAATCGGTCGACTGCCATCCATCAACCTGTAATCAATGCTCGTGACGTGCGAGATTAGAACGTAATTTACAAACGTTGTAGTTTGCCCAAAGTTGCAACAACTTACCTTATTAATATTGGACCCTACAGATGGTTATCGATCTCATCTATCACAGCGGCGATTGTTATCTAATCGCTCAGTTATTGGTGCCATTAATCTGGTGGACACTACAGAAGGTGACATAACCCTGTTTCATTCAAAGCGATGCTTTGGTCGACGATTTGCGAACAACTTTTGTACACAAGCGTTATGCGTGGGGTCTGTGTTTGTGCGGCATAAATGTGTATAAATGAATACTCCATACAGAAATTAACTATCTTATGCTATTAATACATGTAATACACATCTTTGCTTGATATTGATTTCAATAATACCACCAAAACCTCAAAATGATTTAGTTAACATTAATTAGGTTATAATGAACTAGCTCTACCTAACCTAGCATAATCTGACCAAAGATAATTAATCACAATAACGTGTTATTATTAATATTTCAATTTAGCTAACTTCAAATTTCGGCTTTAGCGGGATTATTAACTTAGATACTGAACTAAGACAAAGGAAGTTTAAGGTTAAATCAAAAAGACTGGTACAAAAAGTAAATCTGCCCCAGAGTGATCATTTGTGCAACTAAGCTTAGTAAAATCAATGTGTTCTAATTTATGGAGGAATTTACTATTACATTTTAGCATAACTTTTAGCATTTTGTCAGAAAGTTCATGAAAAATTGCCAACACTACTCCAAACAAGTTATTGTCAAACACCAGAAATAAAGTACACAACTACTTTGTAACAACCAGGAAACTGTGGATATAATACAAAGAAAGAAGTCAAACAACCTCGTGTCCACATATTCTACTTGAATATACGTTTCGACTACACTGTGATCATCGTTCAGCAAGAATAGGAATTGCATTTCAAATGAATGGTTTGATTTGAAGCAAACCACCTGCTGTTACTTTGTTCTTCATGGCTTTCTTCATATCTTAGTATATCAAGTTTTTGCCACTAGATGGCACAAAACTAACTAACGGGCGCATGCGCTTGCAGTATTGCGGATTTCATCTATTACTTGTTGCTAATATCTAAATTTTTACAACATTCCTTAAACAGATCAGCAATCAGGATTAAAATCGGGTCGGGCACTCCCCTGCGCACAGTTCTTAAAGTAATTGTGCATGTACGAGGGTTAGTTCAAAATAAGACCAGACTTTTGCCGAATGAGCTCCTGTAATTAGCTCAACCTTTGGTAAGAAAATGTTGTTTGGTGCATCATTTCACCTTTATCCGTTGGCGATCTACGCTGCCAAAGTGAACTCATGCAGTTACCATTCTGCTAAGCCAAGATGGACTGAGCTATGGAAAAGCAAGAGCTGGGTCCAAATTTTTTCACGACAACGCACAAGCGCACCAAGTCATTCGTATCTGCGTTTGTGCCAACGCACCTGTAAAGAAGTGGCTGTTCTTCCCCAAGTCCGTACTCTCCAGACAAGGCCCCAGCAGACTTTTTCCTGTTTCCAATGTTAAAAACAACCTTAAAAGGACATAGTTTTCAAAATGTACAAAGTTCGACAATTAATAAACGAGTCTAACGCTACTTTGAACGAGTTCAAGCATGTGTGACCACGACGATGCGTGTTTCGATCTAAAAACCAACCTTGTTGACGTGTGTGCAAGCAGCATGCAAATTTTAAAAAATGAAATTCCAAATTTACTGTTGGAAATACTCAACCTATTCTCTCAATTTTCAAATTTCAATTCAAATGAAAATATGGTTTTAACATGATGGGGCTCCTGCACATTTCAGCATCGGTTATTTCAATACAACTTTTGGGTCCCAATGGATTGGCAGAGGCGGACCTGTTGCTTAGCCACCTAGGTCTCCTAGTTTGTTATCTCTGGATTACTTTTTCTGGGGACATATGAAGAGCAAGTTTATGAGACGCCTGTTAACTCAGATGAGGACTTAGTTCCAGAATTACAGTTGCAGCTGGGAATTTACGTGACATGCCAGGCATTTTTTGAAAATGTTCGTGGTATCTCCTTTGAAGAGTTATTGTAATCAGTTTTCAATAAAATTGTTACTAACTATTGGTAACTTTTTCCCTGTAACGAATTAATAATGAACTCTGAACCATCCATTCTATGGTAAAGTACGTTATCCCTGTCATCCTGTGAAGTTTGCGCACCGAGTTCAAAAACATCCTGTATATTTTCGTGCTTCAACCGCACGGAGTCAATAATAAACATGAAACAAAGAACAAACATTAAGTTTTGTTTTAAATTTAGAAAAACCGCTACGGAAACTCAAAGTTGATAAAGCAAGTGAATGGTGATGGTGCACTGTCTCCTGCACGTGTTTTTGAATGGTTCGCTAGATTTCGTGATGGCCGGAAAGAGCTGAAATTCCGGTTTGAAAAGTCAAGAATGAAAGCAATGCTCATCACTTTCTTTGACAGCACTGGCATTATACATAAGTTGTTTGCTCTGTCAGGACAAACAATCAACAAGGAGTACTACAGGGAGAACCATCGAGTAAGGCCACAATTTCATGCAAAAGAGTTGGTTTTCAGTGCAAGTCATTGCCAGATCTCACACAGCAATGCTTGTCAAGGAGTTCTTAGCCAGTAACGGAATTGTGGAGCTTTTTCACTCTCCCAATTTTCCAGTTTTGTCTCCACCAGACTTTTCCTCTTCCCAAAGGTGAAAACAAGTCTGAAAACAAATTTGAGAATATAGAGAACATCAAAAAGACCGTTACAGTCGAACTTAGAAGAGTTAAGACAGAGGACTTAAAGCATGTTTCCAAAATTTGTATGAACGATGCAATAACTGGGAGGGAGGGGGGCATTATAAACAAGGGAAACAACTTTGAAGGAGACAATCATGTATAATGTTGTAATTCAGTTAATAAAGTTAGGATATCAAAAGTCCGTTCTTTTTTTAACAGACTTCGTAAGAACGTGTTGAAATGGCATATGACAAAATGACCGATAGTTATCAGGTGCGTTAACAGCTTCAAGGCAGACCACAGACCCATGTTTGCATAGTATATAGTATCTCAAGAACGCTATCAGCACCTCCATGCCTCGAAGAATTCAGTATGTTTGAAGCCATCTATTAAAGTGGCTGAACAGTATATTGAGATATTGAGTATTTGGTGGGGCAGTTTTCTTGTTTTGTTTTCTTGTTTATGATATGCAAGTTCATGTTCCTGTATTTCAAAAGTTTTAACTCATTATGAAACCTATTTCAAAATTTTCGTGTCTTGCCCAAAGCTGTGTCTGTAAGTAGATTTCAAACACATAGACCCCGGATTTAATAAAGAAACTTCGTAAGAAACTTAATAGAAAAGAATTTCTTCCTGCTCAGGATAACAAAACACTCCAAGTGTGTCCATAATGAACTCTGAGGGCTTAATTAATGAGAACACGCTATAAACTGAAAGTCTTTAATTAGAACTAATTGAAGACATAAAAAGCTTTTTATTCCTCCTATACAACCAAAATGCAGAGACTAAAATTTGAAGACAACAGCGCCGAACATGTTTTTACACCACAACAACATCACAGGCATTTTCTCATGGAAATAGTTTACGACTTCACAAGAAAGAACAGAAGCGTTTATTTCCGCTTAATATAAGAAAGATGGGAGAACGTTCGCTTTAATCCGTCTATTTTTTTTTTCATACCTTATTATTTTCCCGCCCATTTTGAAATAATTTAAGTCAACCATCTCCCATTAGAATTGTGACAGGTGGGAAGGCAAAGAGAGTCGTCGCTCCAAGTTTCTCTTCCGCATTATGAATCGATAATGCAGAAAGAGAAAAGAGGAGGAAAATGTATTTGTTTGTGTGTGTGTGTGTGTGTGTGTGTGTGTAGGTAGGTGACTTGATGTGAACCTTGTTTCCATTGTTGATGGAGATTTGAAATGGCAACCGCAGCCCACCAACGCTTTCTCTTTCGAAACTTTCCACTTTATGGTCAATCGTATGAGACGCTTGGTATCACAAAGGGGAGTCTTAGTGTTACAAATGAGGTTTACATTTTATTATTAAAAGACGCTCGAGAAATTATTTCAAAACATCATAGAACATGATTTCGTCAAAAATCAAATTATAACTCAAAACTAGAATCCTCGTTCATTGAATTGAACATTAGCTTTAGTGCTTCTAGCTATCGATTAGAGTTCATAACTTAGTAAACTCTTTAAATAAACACCGGCTTCGTTTAATCCTGGAATTATGAATCAAAACTAACAAAACGAATTTTTGTCGCTTAAACGAGGTTGCCGTTTACAATACTTCAAGATGGAGGCATTTGAATGAAGGATGTCATGAAACAGAATATCGAATTTGAAGATGATGTATCTTAAATATGCGCAAAATCGCACACTCACAAAAAAAATTATTCCACACTCAAGACAACTTTGTTTAAAATGAAAGATGAAGTCTCACTAACCAAATAGCATATATAAAAATTTTAAATTCGGACTCAAAATTAATAAAGTTTACGAAAAATTCTTTCCCTCCCCTGCGATCCACACAGGCGCCATACTTCAGCAGGCTGTGACGTCACAACCGGCCGTTGGAGTGCGAATGAGTTTCGAAATCGTGACGTCACACATTGCAACAAGTGCTTTTAGCATCGCATTTCGGATACGAATACGACAACCAGAACGATTGTAACTGTAGCGATTTTGATAACAGAGACGGCGATATACAGCCCTATGCATTAAACAGTTGAAACGGGATCTTATGTGATAAACAGCACATTCCTACAAAGCAGATAGGCCTACCTCGTTCCTTCAGCGATTAGCACAACAGGCCTGCTACGGTCGTTGTTCTTGAAGAACGCCAGGCTCGTTTAGAGTTGGAAGAGCATCTAGTTCCCACCTTATCCGTGATCAAATTTTAATGAATTTCTTAACAAAGTAATTATATAATAAATAAAAACAAGAATTTCTTGTTCGAATTGATAATGAATTTAAAACGGCGGGAGCATAGACAAAGCAGACGCTTCAAAATGAGCTGAGCACTCGATGTTGTTAGGAGTTGGATACTAGTTCCCTCCCTGGCAAAAACTAATCCACTAATCTGATTGTGAAAATCTATGAAACGTGAAATTTCTATCTGATTGTCTATTTACACATCCAGACAAAACAAATTGAAGGCCTTATTAGGACCGATAGGTACTTATGTTTTCACAATGTGCGTCCGTCTTTCTGTTGGTGCTCTAGCTTTCGAACGCTTCCGAATTTTCGACTTCCGTTTTCGCCATTCGACAAAGTAGGAAAATCGGAAGACTGAGTTCGTTGGTGGAAAAAAATCGGTGAACTACTTCCGGTTCAAAACATCAAAAATAATATAGGGGACCAAGTTTTTCACTGTACGATTCCGTGTATAAATGGCCTGTGCATTGCCAAATGCTGTTCTCCCTTTGGCACTCGCATAACTTTTCTCTCCATTTAACTTTTCAGATAGTTTTATTCAGTTTGAACTATACCTTTCCCTTAGAAGTACGCCTTGCTTAGCAACCAGAGGCTTCCTTCGCAACCTCATCTAATTCATAATAATGAAAGGCTTCTTTAGAAATCAAATGCTTTCCTTTTCGTTCTCTATTTCTTTATAATCCTATCGGTCCTGGGCATTTCGGTTGCCTGACTTGTTACTTTATGTACACCTCTCAAATGAACCGTACACTGTATCGTACGGGGGAATATAGAAGGCCTATTCGAACACCTTTCCTGCCTGCAGTTAACAAGACAAAACGTCTTAAATTCGCACAGGTACACAAGGATTGGACATTCGAACATTGGAAAAACGTTTCCAGTTGCATCATGCAGATGGCAGAGTGAGAATTTGGCGGAAACACATGAAAGCATGGACCCTCACATGCTTAAGTACAATCCTTCAAGCTGGTCGGACCAGTGAAGTGTCCCTGGTATGATTTGGGACCATTATTTCGTGTGAAAGAGCGTTTGAACAGCACAACATACCTATGTTTCATTGCTGATCTAGCTCATCCTATCATGTTGATGGCATATTCCAATGGAGACGGCTTTTTCCAACAAGACAATGCGCCATGCCGCTGTTTTCCTATTTTGCAGGAGTGGTATCAAGAACATGAGGGAGACTTTACCTTGCTTAATAGGCCTCACAATCACCAGATCTCAATCTCAGGCAGCTAGTTCCACATCCATCAAATTTAAGACAACTGGTGTCAGATTCCTCGCATCACCTTTTAATATCTCGTGGAGTCAATGCCAAGAAGAATCACCGCAATAGTTGAGTAAGGCAAAAGGTGGCCCAACAAAGTACTGATGGGGTGGTCATAATAATCTGGACATTCAATATATTTAGGACACTTGGAGCCAAAATATAATGACTACCATTCTCATATCGTGTTGCTCCACTTTTGGTTGACTAGCATTTTACTATCTTTGGTTTTTTATTTCATTAGATACGCTTTATAATACTAATCTTCATTGTGATCAATCTCTTTGAAGAAATAGTGGACAAATTTTCCTAATTCCCATTCTCCGACCGAATCCGTTCCTTTTAGGACCCACGTGGCAAGAAATGTAAATCTCGTTTTCCCTCTCTCACCTGGAGGACAAGATTAATTCGCCGGCTGCTCCCTCCGCTCCCCTCCCACGTCCCCATGGGGGGTCATTATCTTGCAAGTGACTTTTTACAAATGGAATCTTAAGTGAGGGGCGGCGGGAAGTTTCCTAAAGAATTTCATGTTTCTAGCGAGAGCAAAGAGACTCGGGAGAATTCCAGATAACGAATCTTTGCCATCTACAACAGTTGATATCGTGAGACGATCACTTCCTTATGTCACCTTGGCAAAGGGGAAAAAAGAAATGAAAACGACAAATGGAAATGGCGACACCACGACAACGGGATCAGTTCTTGTCTCTCTTTTTTTCTTATCTTTGCTTCTCACTTTTAAAGCTACAAATTACCTTTTCGTTTCGGTGACGGCTACTAGCAATGGAGTTCATTTCAAAATGAAGGATTAAGGTGATGCTACGCCGCAGATAGACGGGTTACAGATTTAATCTGGTTTTCATTTCTAAGAAGTGGCAATACGAAATAAACCATGAATGAATGAAATAACCAAATGCCAAGGGGCTAAATTATTAGAACATGTACCACTGAACAAATTTCGGCCATTTTTCTCATGTATTTATTCATGGCACGTTTCTGCTCCATTGATAGACGTCGTCGTATTCACCGAGAATTCTCAGAAAAGAATGATGCAGTCGTGGTTTCATTATCTGGGGCATGTTTTCTAGACATTAACTGAGAGTCTATTGATACGCACTCTCCTCCAAGTTGTTATTTATGCATCGTTGCAGATCAGATACAATAAGTCAGGAATTTTCCGGGAATGGGTTAAAGAGCGTGACCAAGACTTTTCTAAATCTAACTGAGTAACATTAGGATCACCTCGATCACCATTCTTCACCCTTCTGCACCTGCCGGACGCATTGTAATCTGAAAAAATCCGGATTATTCTCTGTCGAAAGTATGTGTCACATCTTGTATCCAAAGTATGGAAGGGAGTGAAAGTCTCTGGAAGTCAATCCCGCACTTGAGTTCCTCCTGATGCAGTCATGCCGGAAAATATGGTACAGATCATGTAAAGGCAGACCCGCGTTATCAATTACCAGCAGATAGAGGAGTCTCTCCCCATCAGGTTGACAGCGGTCAACACTATTTTGCGAGTCATCTTCAATTAACGAAACGATGTGCGAGATGGATCCTCCAAGTGTTACGTCAGAGCAAAAAGAGGAAAGAGTGAAGTAGTGCCATAAAATGCTCGAAAGGTGAATTGCGAACAGTGTATAGCATCCTAACTGGTGATGAAATATGGCTTTATCACTAGGACCCTGACAGAGGAGACCCTCCGTCAAAATAAAACCGAAAAAAAATTCGAAGCCCTGGAAAGGTTATAGCTGCTAGCTACTTCTATTGCACTGATATAGCGGTCACTGCAGCATGGTGCGTGACGAAGCGTTTTCCATAAGTGCTGCCAAGCTGTCGAGAAAGGAACCTAAGAAATGAACTTCGAAGTTTGTAGTGGCTCCTGCACACTGCGTGAGAAGTAAGCTTTGTGGGGTTCTTGCGAAGGGACGCCGTAGTCGCATACATGGACATAATTTTGCCTGTTTCAAACCGAGTTTAATGAAAAAACTTTGGAAAGATAATGGACAGGCAGGGCGCGGAATTTCGTCATCTAAAACAGAAAAGAAAGAAAGGTATTTTTGTCGGCCCTCAAATCAAGGAGCTAATGGGTTTGAAACTGCATTGAACCCAGTAGAACTAACAGCCTGGAAAACTCTGAAGGTTGTAGCGCACGGGTTCTTAAGAAAGAACAAGGAACCCAATTACGTCGAACTTGAGCAGCTTTCGCATTTTATGATTTGGGATGCAATATGTCACTAAAGATTCACTTCCTGCATTTTTAACTGGACTTTTAACCTACTAAACTTCGTAACATTAGTGATGAACATGAAGAGGCGGTACTAGGAAAAATGGAGCTCTGCTTGCCAATTACTGCTGGACCCTCTTTCGGGACCTTCCAGATGCCACATACAAAGCTTGGTTAATCTTCACTATCCGCACATTCGCAAAACAGATGTTTTCGCCGCGCGTGAAAGTAACCTGTCGGGCGTTTCGCTCTTGCGTTTTTGTGAGTTTTGCGAAAGTTGTAGTTCCCTTTAGTTAGGTTTTATAGCTCATTTTCGTAGAAAAGTGCTTATGTGATCGCTTTGTCCAGCTCTCCGTCCGTCCGTCTCTAGACAATTCCAATAATGCATTGCGTTCCAATAGAGAGAGTGCATGTAATGAATTGTTAGAAGGAACGAATTATCCTTGCATTGGGAAAAACGCGTGCAGAGCACTTCGGTTCGGCTCTAAGCGTGCTCTAAACGTTTTTGAGATAGCGCGTGTGCAAGATGCGCATGACTGACTATTACTGAAAGGGGAGATCAGTCTCTAAACAAAGAATTTCTTTATTCGTAAGAAGCTTATTATTTATTATGATAACTTGATAACGAATTAACTTTTCCACACTCTGCTTTCACCAATATTAATATGGGACAGAGCACGAACAAGTTCGAAGGTGAGATAGCCGGAATAGGTACAATAGCACATGCTCTAATGGTACCATTATGAAACCCCTCTTAAAAATTTCCAATAACCAAATATGGCATATAATATATCAAACAAATCGTCACGACGTGTCATGAATGAATATATAAGAGTAACTAGTGATAGTAGACATTGGTCTAGTGGTATGTGTTCCAATCGTGCCGTATGGTATCGTTTAAACTTTCAATGCTAAGATATGGCATGTAATATATCAAACAACTTGTAAGGACGTCTCATGAATGAATATAAGGCGTAAATAATGATATTGAGAATTGTGTAGTAGTACGTGTTTTAATGGTACCTATGGCACCGTTGGTACTTTGAATGCTAAGATAAGGCATATAATATATGAAACAACTCGTAACAATGTATCATGAATAAAATAACGAGTAATTAATGGTAGTCGGAATTGTTCAGTAGTTTTAATGGTAGCATACGTTACTTTTGGAAACTTTCAATGCTAAGATATGACGTATAATATATCAACCAACTCCTTATGAGTTGTTAGACCTATTGTTATCCATAGCTTATTGGTATCAAGAGCATATTTCTGTTGGGCCTAATATTATCCGAAACTAATTACTGTGAGACATATTGCTAATTGCTTGCTTCAATGGTAGATGATAACGTAGAAACACTTTAGTAATTGAATGTGAAAATATAATAGATGCTTACACATAACGCTTCAACAATTGAGGTTCACTTCGTTTAACATTATGTGGAAATGGCTACAATTTAAAGAACTTTTATTTGTTGAAATATATAAAGAAGAACTTCAATATCCATTTAACCTTTCAGTTCTTCAAGTTTAGTCGATTAAATTCTCTCTTTACTTTAGTTTGCTTAAATAGTAATTTACAATTTAGTTTTCATATTTATATATTATATCTAAAGGGTTTTAATATGTAGGTTTTTTATCTATTCATGTATGATGGTATGACACGGAAATGTGCTCCTTTTATCCGTTTTGGCGGTAAAATCATTGTTGTCTGGTTTTGTTTTGGTTTTTTTAGTGGCAATTGTTTCTGCGTTATTTTGCTTGTGTTGTGAACGTGTTAATGTTTTTTTGTAGTTTTTTTATTGTTGTATTTGTTTTTTAGCGTTTGTTATGTCTGTTTTTTTTCGCTTTTCATTAATGTTGCAACTTCCAGTCTCGGCTTTCCAAGTCCAGTGTATCCATGTAGTGTATGGAGTAATGTTATGTCTGCCTGTTAGGGGGGGGGGGGGCCCAGCCCCCCACTCTGTTAAATAATGAAATAATTCACCTTGTTCACATTCAGTTTTAGCGCGATTGTGCGGACAATGAAAATTAGCCGAGTCTATTTACGGTTGTGTTTTTAAACTGCTTTTTAAGATGTCAAAATTCAGGGCGTTTCGAATTTCTTGTGTGGCGCGAGTACTGTTTTTGTGATGTTGACGATTTTGGGGTTGTGCGGCCTATGTTTCGTTTGTGTCTTTCAGGTTAGTTTGTTTGTGTTGTTATTATTTTGTTTCTTAACGTCTTGTTTGGTATATTCTTTTGTTAGAAGTAAGTTTTTCGTTTTCTTAAATTCGATTGTGCGGTTAGTGAAGTTTCGCTTGGAAATGCTTAATCCTGGTTCTTAAAAACTGGTGCTTGATAGAAAAATTACATTTTCATTTTTGCAATCAGCATTAAAAACACTACAAGAAACATCTAGATTGGTTCCTTGAGCATTTTGGCTGTTGAACAGTTTAATAATTCAATTTATTTTATTAATTTGTTCTTGGTTGAGGATTGTTTATTTAATTCAATCGACATTCTGACCTGAACTTATTATACTGCTTTAGCAATTTGATTGAATTATCTATCCAATAAATCCAAGTTATTTCTATTTTTTTCGTCATTATCGAAAGTGGCAGTTTACACGAAAATTCGTGTCCCACATCCATTTTCTCATAATAGATTTATATTTTATAGTCGATACTGACGTAATCACTGTAATTACAATTTGAACCTTTCTGACAGTGAACATGTTTGAGTGATTACAGTGATTACGGGATGAATTCATTATTAATGGAAAAGCGTTTTATACGAGGATGTTTTAAAATTGATGGAGGGAGAGGTAAAAAGTGGAATTAACACAGCTGTGCAAGCGATTTTAAAACTTAGAAAACCAGTAAGAAGGAGAAAAATTCTTCTGAAAGGAAATTAATTATCGAGCTCGAAAATTTGACAGCCTAGAAAGAAGGGGGCAACGTTGAATTATGGGTGAAAGTTGGATGAAGCATTGCAACAAACGCTTCAACTCCCCACGTATCCATCAGTGAAAGTTACGACGAGGAAGAAAAGACGAAATAGGAACGCTCGAGTAGAGAGAAAGAAAAAAAAATGAAATAAAATAAAAAAAAGAAGGTTCCCTTTTAACTGCGCATCGATTCATGGTCAAAGGCAACAATTTTCACCCGAAATTATTGGGCGTATTGTTCGCAGAGGAGTGTGTTGTCAGTGGCGATGCCAACGATAATGATGATGATGATGATGGGTGCTTCGTAACTGACATGTCAAGTCAGAAAATTAATGACCTACATCCATAAAATGAGAAGTTAATAAAATTACCCCCATTTTGCTGATCACGCTTTAAATTGAGCTGCCGGCAGAGTCATTATCGGAGACGTCGTCAAGCAAAAAAAATTATATTTCAGAAATTTTTGGGACGAAGATTTACTCTGAGGCAGGCTAGGAAATAAAAGCTAAAAAGAAACTATATACATACTCTATTTACTCCCCGACCTTTTATACAGACTTAGCTTGTTTCCCTCGAGAGAGGAAGTCATTTTTTCTTCTTCTTCTTCTACTTCATCCATTTAAATTTCCTGTAACACCGACTCTGCTTCTCATTAGCCTAATTAGCCTTCGTAGTCGATCAAAACTTAAGAGTGAAAGAGGTTTATGGAGGAGAGGAGTAGTTTAGGGTTAGCCATAAGGCAAAAACAGTAATCATTAAAGGATTCAATTCCAAAACAAATTAGAAAGCAAACAACTAAGAAGGATTTCTCTTCAGTGGAAACTTCCAGTTAATAAGATGGCTTCTAGCTAGGTTTCCTGGGAGATAATTTTTTTTTCTCCAGCCAATAATGCTTAAGGGTTTATTCGTATTCATGAACTCATTAATAGGTCTGAGATAAGAAATTAGGAAATTGATTTCAAATTCAAAAGTCTCCTCAACTATTTCTTCTGAAAGTGATATAACGAGCGTTAAGGTCAGTTTTAAGAACAGGGAAAATTTGTTTGCTTATTTTATTTAAAAAAAACTTTTTTCGATATCGGAAACCTGAAATTTAACCTAGAAAAATAACTTTGCAGAACTATATTTAAGTTGTTGAATCAGGATCAGTACAACGCAGCCACCACAGGATTCCTTTAAAAGGGCTACAAAGAAAGCACTTTTTATCAAGACCTTCAAGACTCTCATTTAGCTTGCTTATGTCTTCGAACTTTTCAGATGTTTGTGTCCTCAGCCAAAAATCCAATAGATAGACGGATTTTTAAGACACTGGGCCTGAACAGCAGAAACGTATTTTTAAGACAACAGTCGTTTGCTGCTGTTGTTGCGATCTCTCCACGCAAAATCCGTTATGACGTCACAAACTGCTCCACCCAAGTCTAGTGAGGTGCAGGATAAATGAATTCATAAAAAATTAGTTGAAAAAACATGGTATTGGAACTAAAACCTCTCTAGCGCCGATAAATCCAAAACAAGTGGTATCGGGGTATCTCTTACAGTTTCTCGTATAAAGAGATAGACAACTTGGACTTTAGTAAAAGCGGATGGACGGATAAACACGAGATATACAGGGTTATTCAGTCAATTTCGTACGATTCTAATGGTTTATTACCCAGGAACTAATAAACATAGGAATATCATATAAATCTTACTATACACATTACACATTGGAATTTCACACCTCCTGAACAACATGCTCGATGTGTGCTCCATTTATCAGGGGTTAAAGTCAGACTGGTCGGTGGCCAGCTGAATCCGTCGTTTAAGAGGTTTGGAAAAGGGTGGGGGATGACCTTGTTGTTGAATTGATGGGTTCCTTAAGGAGAAGGTGTTCAGCACACGCCCCCGCACCACGGAAGAGGTCCGTCAGGCAATCACCGAATCTTGTGCACTGGTTGACAAGGAGATGCGAGGTGCAGTGCTGCAAAACTTCACCATTAGGTTTCGTTGTGTTGTACAGATGAATGGAGCACACATGGAGCAGGTTGTTCATGAGGTGTGAAATTCCAATGTGTATTGTAAGATCTATATGGCATTCCTATGTTTATTAGTTCCTGAGTAATAAACCATTAGAATCGTACGTAATTGACATAAAATCGAAAAGTTCAGAAATTTATCTAGGCCTTGTTCATGACAGTAACTTTAATGAAGTTAATATACAAGGCGAATTTTATTCTCTTTTTTGTGGCCAATATTTGATATTCTCAGGAACGATTTATAACAGCATATCCAAAGGTCATAGGGTCCGATGGTTTGCAAGGTTTCCGCTCACATTTTTCAAGTTGGTAACTAAATTTTATGCACGTGTCCTGTTCTTCAAAAATCGCTCATTATTGAAATCACTCGTGGCGTTTTTCCAAGACAGTGACAACTCGATTAACTAGCAGATCTGGCAAGACGAAACTTGTAAAATTGCAGATTCATCCTCTAATGCGTTTTTCCAGATGTCTTGAACTTTTCATCAGACTTTATATTCACCGCATTCAATACAAAGAAAAAGAAATACATGTATACATTATCTACAGCGTATGCAGACTATAAATCTCTGGAGAGATCTCCACATACACTATGGAGATGCACAGTTGTCCAAGATGTCTCGACAAGCAACAGCATTCATCGTTCCTTTAACAGAAACAAGCTGGCCCAGTACAAACCGTTCAAAAGAGCCCCATACCATGATGCCACCTCCTCTAAACTTCACAGTGGACACCACACTCTTAGGTAGGAAACGTTCTCCAGGCATCCGCCAAACCCGTCTTCATCCATATGATTGCTATAGTGTGTATGGTGATTCATCAGTCCATAGGACACGTTTCCACTGTACCATCCTCCAGTTTCTGCGAGTTTTACACCACTCCAAACGTCGCCTGGAATTTTGTCAGTGATGAAGGGCTTGTGAGCAGCAGCACGACCGTGGAAACTCAGGGAATGGAGTTCCGACGAATGGCCATTGTGCTAGCAACCCAGGAAGCAAAATTTCTGAACTCTGTAGCAATTATTTCAGCAGAAGACCTTTGATTGCTCCGTGCAAACTCGACGATCTCTCTCTGTCAATTTCTTGAGTTTGTTCCACTGTTCACAATACACTACCTATAGTTAGACGGGGTATTTGTATACAAGTGGAAATCTCACAGACTGATTTGTTGCACAAGTAGCATCCTATGATGATTCCACATTGTAAGTCACTGAGCTCTGCTGAACGGCCGATGTCTTAATAATAAGAAGCAGATATATGTATGAAGTGTGTGATGCTATTAAAATGATTTACATTCCATGAGTTATGAGGGGTGTTCCTAAACTTTTGATCACTTAGTCTACTTTCAAATAAGATCTTGCTGCAACTCAATGGACCCACTACATCTAATCCAGCAAAGTTTCCGGCCTTTCATACCGTATTGCTTTTTGCTATGGTTTGATCATATTGAAGGCTATGTAAGAATCACAGATACAACCTTTTACCCTGCAATACTGAACAGAAGAGAACTTCAGCGACTGTGCCTTCCAGCAAGACAAATATGAAAACAACTGATAGCTTGAGTGGCATGATATAATTAGAAGATCCTGTAAGAAGCTTTTAAACACGACATTTTTATAAAATCATAGGCACCTCCAATACCATTCTATTCCCATTCCATGCCATAGACTTGCCATACTGCTATGTCCTATAGCCTTTCCAAGAAATGATAGCTGCCATTGAATTTTTTTACTGGACTGCACTTTCTTTAATTTCTAATATGATTTCCGATTTTGTAAACTTCATATTTTAAAGAAATAATCATTTAATATTAAGTTTATCACTTTCTTCATCCTTTATTCATTATTATAACTTAAATTTCATAATTAATCAGAGAACAGTAGTCCAGCACTGAAAACGTCATATGGTCACCATTTAGAAAGCAAACGTATTATCACAAGTTGTGTTCTGAAATTTGAAAAATAGCAGGGTCATATAGGCATCCAAGGAATAAAAGTAACTGATAAGGCGATATAAGACGTGCGTTTTGTATCGATATAAGAGTGCCATTATTGACTAATTTTTATATCGCTGACGAAATAATTAAACTTTAGCCTTTCGTTCGAATTCTAGCTTTCTATCAGATTTAGTTCCAGAAATTTCGCACAATGAAACAGTAGATGTTTGTACTGAATCTATCAGTAAGTTCGAAACTTATAGAAAACAAACATGGACACAAGCGTATAAATTAGCTACACTCTCGCAGCTGTTCTTTTTTAATGATTGATTCCATGATCGAAGATTTGATTCGCAGATGCTGGTTGCTGGTTTATCACTGAGAAAACAGCCGACGGGAAGGCAAACAATCCGTCACCAATTGCTCTAAATGAAGTCGGGAACTGGAAGAATGTTCCAATAATTGATCAATTTATAAGAGTAGAAAATAAAAGATAAAATTCCGCGACCCAGGAACGAACTTAAGACTAAGAACTTCCTCAGATAATGGAAAAAGCATTACTATCTCTCCAGACTGTCCTAAAAACTACTGAAGCCATTAGGCAGGCTAAATGGCAGATCAGATATCGGCTTGAGACGAGGTCGCAAAACTTTTTCATTCAATTTCCATTCTTGAAAAACATACAGCTGCAAGATAAATAAATTATAGAAGTAGAAATTTGGTAATTTTATTAAAACTGCTTAGAAAAAGGAATAAAATTTTCCTTCCCAAGATTTCATTAATACCTGAAAATTTAAGTAAAATCAGTAGATATGTATCGTACAGATATTTTGAACGAAATTATACAAACTGTATGTCATAATCATCTTTGGTATTATTCAGCTTTACAACAGTCAAGAAGATATTCTTTTAACTAATTTTAGTATACCAAGTAGTTTCAAATATATATATGGTATAGAAGTTACAAGAGAAACTTTCCCAGTATCAGATCTACCATCAAAAATTACGCTAAAGTTCACTTGATGCTGTTTCTCTTTTTCAGTTTACAAGCCAAACTCCAGAAGGTTCTTAAGATTGCAGGAGGCATCTTGGATCCCTGATTCCGATCACACGATTCCAGTTTGCGCTTGAGCTTTTGCATTAGAACCAAATTTCTGTTGCCGTCTCGGCCACGGGAGACTTCGAGGAGCTTTTGGTGATTTAGGGTTTGTTCTTCCGTTGTTTCACGGGAAAACAAGTTCGTGGTTTGAAATATAAAAAGGATTTTCCTCCCTCCCTCCTCTCTCCAGCCTCCTATCGAAAAAAGCTTTGCAAAAAAAGCGAACGAATAAGGTCCATAAAAAAAGATCTTTTTTTTTTGAAACACTGAAATCGTATACGGATAAAAGCGACTTTGATAGCTGAGCCATCCATTAATTGGAAAAGTAATGTCGTCGATAACATGAAAAGTTACATAATATTATTCAAGGCATATTCTCATGTACGCTACTGATAGTGGATCCAGAACTTATTATAGCAATTTCTAATTTTAAAATAACTTAGGAAAAAAAATTGGTTAAATGAATTTTAAAGAAGAAATAGTAAAATTGAAATTGGAAAACTTATATTTCTAAGATTTTAGAAATTTTGAAATCGATAGTATTTTAGGAAATTCAAGTCGTTATCACTGAAATATTCATTATGACCAAAATAAATTTCTAAAAACGTGTCCTTATCAGACTCTAGTCTTCAATATCATATGAACTTATTCTGAAAGTTTAAAGATTGTTCATTTGGTTTTCTTGAACAACCTTACAATTTTTTTCTAAAAAATCCTTTAGAATTTAGTTTGTTGAAATCATATGGGCATGAAGGTTCCATGTTGCACTAAACACTTAAGAAATAGCAGCTAAGGTCGGATTCCAAATAAAACTTAGGTTTTAAACCATCGTCAGTTAGAAGAACTAGAAGAGGCTTACGCGTTTCGATTACAATCGACTTCGCTTAAAATAACTCCGGATAAAAGAGCACTCCGCTTATAATAGCGCAATTTTGGTTGTTTTCTTCTAATTTGACATCGGATATAAGAGCCAACCATAATTCTTTGCGTTCTAAATCAAGGCACGGTTTGCATTCGTTCATAGATTCTACATATTTTGTACATGTTTTTACCTAATCAAAAACAGTATTTAATTGTTCAGTGATATACCACGAATATTTTAGGAACCATCTCCGTGTGATGTGATCAACTAAGGTGAACGCTATGGGGATTCCCGTTAGAATTATACGGACTATGAGTAAGAGCGTCGATTCTAAAAACAGCTATTTGTAAGGAATAGACAGCTAAAGATAACAAATTTTGTATAAAATATTTAAAATATTGAATAAAGTTTTTATAATAGTAAAAAAAAATGTAAACTCCACTTATAGCATTTTTCAATTCCCTCTGTGCTCTTATAAGCGGAGCCAACTGTACATCATCAACATCACCATTAATTACAAACGAGAAATAGCCAGTAATTATAAATAGGAAAAGAAATCGGTTAACATTTACAATTTTGAATTTAACAATGGTGATCAATTCGAAATCGCTCTCTTTCATTGTGATACACGTGCGTTCTTGATTGGTTAAGCGTTAAAAAGAGATGAGTCTGTCAAATTCGAACTCAGCTGGTTTAACAACTGAATAATGGTCGATATTGTAAGCTATGGAACAATAATAAACACAAGATCCAAATATTGCAAAATGGTAGGAATTTTAATATAACAGCCGTTTCGGTAATAACTTTATCATCAGGGGCACAAAATAACTACAATCCGTGATGATGATGTTATTACTGAAACACGTCGGATGTTATTAAAATTCCTACCCTATTGCAATATTTGGACCTTTTGTTGTTTTATTATTATTCAGTTGGTTGTTTTCATTTTGAAATTCATTTTTCTGTTAGATGACGGATGTAGAAAGAAAGAAAATAGAGACAAAAAACCCAGGGGAACACGAAATGACACAGTATTAAATCCCTGAAAATAAAAGACTGATTTTTCTAGCCACTTCAATGTCTCCCATTGCCCTCTTCTTCACTTTTTTTTATTCTTCCTCTGTCCCTGTTTTTTTTTTTTTTTTTTTTTTTTATCATATCCTAATATTTCTTTCATTTCCAGATCTTCTCATTATCTCTCTTACCCTATCACCTGATCTGTCTTGGGAAGCCCATATTGAAAAATTGTTGAGTAAACTTAATAAAAAACAGGGTATTATCTCTAGACTCCATTATCTTCCCTCTAACAACTTACTTTTGCTGTACTATTCTTGGATACATTCTGTATTATGTTATGGTGTAATGTTCTGGGTTCTACTTCATCTACTAATCATTCTAGAATACTAAAACTACAAGAATGGTTTCTTCGGACCCTTTTACACATCCCTCGATCTTCTTCTCTATCCCATTATTTATTTCTCTTCTCTACAATGTATACTTACAATGTATCAAATTTATTTTTTGTCTCTGTGTTCGTTTATCTATAAAACTTCTAATTCTATATTACTGTTATTAACTATCACGATTCGACGAAAAATATTACGAAACTTTTGTTTCCATCATAATCCATTAAATAGGAAGGCTATCTATTAGGATATCTTTTTTTTGTGTTAGTACTTATGTATATTTAATTTGATTCCATTCTTATACTGTTGCTAATTTTGTTACTTTGATGAGATTAAATTTTAGTCTGTGTCACCTACCGGCTCCCATGGTTTTAGTTAATTTATACCGTTTATTTTAAATAATTATGTTTAATTTAATCGACCTTTCTTTATGTTATATTTGGTCGTCTCATCTGATTTGTTTGACTTTGCTAATGTTAAGAAGTGTTTGCTTAATTATTTACAGTCAAATCTCGTTATCACGAACTAATAAATGCATGCTATATCAGTTCGTTGTATGTGAAGTTTGTAGTAAGCATGATCTGTTTACCACGAACTCTGGTCGTCTTACACAAGGCTTTGTATGAACAGCACACAGAACAGGGTGGTAGTCTGCGTACATGATATAGCCTACATAAATATTGTACATGGTTAGGAAACATGTACAGAAATTACACGTGTATCGGGTAGCGCAAAAAAAGATGTTAGAAAGTTTTTCACTACGACATAATTTTTGTTATCATATTTATGCTATAACAGATATCCTGAAATTTAATGCAGAAGGTTTTCAAAGTAATTTCCATCTGCTGCAATCAGTGTGTAGAGTCTTGAACTGAATTCCGTGGTGAGGCCCTGAAGAATATAATTTTCTACTGCACGAATCTTCTGGAAATGTAATGAGACACGTCAATGAGTGAACTATAAGTTTAGAATAGTATCACGAGGGAAGTCATTTACGGCGTACGATTAAACCACAGTAGACAAAAAATTTTAACACCTTTTTGCGCCAAACGGAATTCAGTTCAAGGCTCTACACACTGATTGCAGCAGATGGAAATCACTTTAAATACAATTTGCATTAAATTTCAGGATGTCTGTTAATAGCAAAAATATGATAAGATTTATAATTTCATATTATGCCGTAGCATAGGGATAAGTCCTTTTGTGGATAATATCTTGTCACTGGCAGATGGCGCTCAAATTTCGTGGGTTGATGTAGGAAGGGGAGGTGGCTGCACATGCGCAGTTTGAGCGCCAGTCACTGTTGTAAAGAAAGTTCGACCGTTGAAGGCGAGGTAAGCGCCATTTTTTGTGTAAATCATAGATTATCATGTACTTCGAGGCGCCATAACTTGTGAACAACATGCCTGCTGCTCCTCACATTTTTGTGATTGAGTTCCCTTGATGTGCTTTACTCGTTGTCAACCAAATTTCGTTGTCAACCACCGTTATCAAGGTCTCATAGCTCCCCTGTCAGCACATTTACTTTGTTATCTCTTTCATTTAGGGTTAGTTTTGGTATGGAAGCTTGCTTCTGTCCCACCCGAACAAATGTTTATTCCGGTTTTTCATTAAAAACGTTTTTAATATTATTTTTATTTGACAAAAACCAATCCCAATGCCGAAACGTCAGCATTTTCCAGGTTTTACTATTCTGTGACCATTTTTTCTCTCTTTAAGAATTCCTACATTTTCAGTCATAGCAATTTTCTTGGAAGTTTCGACCACTGGCCTATTTAAATAACTGGATGGCGTATCCCTCATTGAGAGGTTTAAAAAGGGTGACGCCACTGGACGCCATATTGGTCGAGGCAATAGTTTAAACTTTTTTGTGACATTTTTATTCGAAATTATTCCAATACAATTAAATTGATGGGAAGATTTTAATTAAAACTTTTTACTAAGATAATTAAATATTATCGTTTTGGTTTGGCAGAGTATAAAGTAAATAATATTTACGAAACGTACACTGCTTAATCAAACCTTACACACATTAAAAATTTGATTTAAAGTATTTAAAAGGGTATTTTTAATTAATTAACATTTTACTTTGACCAATTGTTAAGTTTACTTTGTTTACCTTTACAATGCTCTGTTTCTGTCATTAAAAATCAAAATTGATCCAACAATCAAACAAACTTTGCACACACGATGAGATTTCTCGCCATCCGCCATCATAGTAAGGGCAACTTACGGTGGCGTCAAGTTTTCGCCGGAAGCGCCATCCAGTTATTTATATAGGTCAGTGGTTTCGACACACTCAACATATATCTTTCGTAAGTTTATGCTTTTTGAAAACTTCATAGAGAAAGATCAATGAAATATTGGCGTAAATACTTTTATAAAATCTGCACGAAAAGCGTCCGAAGACCAGAACAAAAAGTTTGTTGTAGCATCATGACAACGCGGTTAAGACAACTGAGTTGTTCTGTGGAAAACGGGTCAATATTTTGATGCATCCTCCGTATTCTCCAGACTTAGCACATTGCGAATTCTTTTTGTTCCCCCAAAATCAAGAGGAAGCTCAGGAATTCCATTTCGACAGTGACGTACAACCGAAAAAATGCATGTCCGACTGGTTTAGGAAGATTCAACTTTAACTATAACATTGCGAGTGGTTGCTTTATTTTCATGCTTTCTTTGTAGATGAAGTAGCCTCGGAAAACAATCATCCTTATTTCATTTAAAGAGGGACAGCTAGCCCTCTTAAAATGTTTGAAATTAGAGGTGAATGGATGTATATCCGATTATATTTGATTTGTTTGACTGCTTCTCGTTTGTAACTAACGCCTCTATTAATGATGCTGTAATCGAAACTTCAAGGTTGTATTCGATTGTGCAATCATTATCTCATTAGCAACAATAACATAACAGCAAATGCAATAGCGAAAATTCTATATTTACATTTTCTATAAAACAGATTTTGTGGTTGATTAATACAAGAAAAACGCAATTTTTTTCCAGTCCTCAATTAATAACTTGCATCAAATGCATTTTTAAAATATTAATATCTATTTATTCCTTGAAAGAGGAAGTAAATCGTTGTAATGAAAGTTGAAAAGAGGAACTTTTCACTCATTATGGCATATTTACAAGGAAAAAATCATTTTATCAGCAGAACAACCAGAATGCAGGTGAAAACAAAATATAAATCCGTATTGTGTCCTTCTTTTTGAGGAACAGTGTTATTTATTCGGTACTCAAAGATTTAAATGACGTACACTAATTTGTCATTTAAATATCTGCAGATAAGAAAAAAAACTATTGTGGCTTTGTGCCAATCAAGATTTTTAATCCTTTGCAAAAGTAAACTGTTGCAGCAACAATGAATTTGAACGCAAAACAAAAAAAAAAAAAACAATTCATAGGTTCGTAATCTTGGTTGTCATTGCCCGCACTCCACGGACCTCTCATCGAGGAGTATTTGGAGGGAAAGATGTGAAGGAAAGAAACAGCAAATAAGGGATCCCGTGAGAAATAAAAATGAAAGAGAAGCAAATATACAACGTGAAACAAAAGGAAAGAAGTAAGCGAAAGCGTTTAAATGGATCCGAAATATTAAAGAGCGGCTTGCAAATGACAGAAACCCGCTCACCATCTTAAGGAGCTTTTAGATGAAAGAAAGATAATGATAATTGGACCAACCATATAACGTTCCAATGGTCGGCAAAACAGCTGACAAAGATAACTATATAAGGAATATGGATATAGAGTGATTATACTAAAAGGTAGTCTTACCGCCCCAATACAAATTCCCGTTAATAAAAGTCTGAGTCTAAATTTACGCAGCCTTCATGAGAACCCAGGAGATTGACTATGTCTGTTGACAGTGAACTGTAAGGTCTCCTTGGTAATTTTCACGGATGCTAGATATTAAGAGACCAAAAAAATCAGGAACGCCTATCGGAAGGAGAGTATTTGAAATAATCCATAACCCATGAATAAGTGTAATTTTTAGCTTGTGTTAAGGGTAATTATTTGAAAAATGCATGATATGTTCCTGGCATCAAAGCATTTTGTGTAACGTGTTTTTGGTACCATTTGGCAGGATTAAAAAAAAAACCCGACTATATTGCTTTCATCATTCGGGCTATCAAACTCTGAAACGCGTGAGACGAGGATTCTAAGTCATGTCAAAGTTGGTCCACACAGATAAACAAACTAACCTAGTGAACAATTCAGGGCAACAGGCTTCGTTCTAGATGATCCATTTCAACGCCACGGAGAAAAGCCGTCGAAATCCTGCGACCTCATTCCTGTGTAGATGTCCGAGGCGGGCATTCCTTTCTTCCTTTCTGCTTCTATGTTTATTTTCTAGCTTGTCCATGAATTTATCCGCACGTATGACTGAGCAACTTCTTTTCCTTTGCAAAGGCTGTGTTTGGGGTCCGGCGAAAAAAATCAATCTTCCGAATGCACGATGTTGCTCATCATTTAGGCATTCGGATAGCCACAGCCGCATTTCTAACAAGTCTCATTGAAAGCTTGTACGTTGAGGCAAACACACCTCGATGTCTCAGGCGCCGCCTTGATTGGGTCCCGCCTGGGCTTAATCAGTGTTTCTGTTGGTAACGCACAAAGAGATTCACCGGTACTTTGGCTCCACGTACACCTGACGCTTCATAAGGGCGCATATTTTGAACTGCTACTTTACGAGAGTTTAGAGGAGGAGCAGATCATTTTTGAACGGCCTAATAATAATGTCAGCTCTCAACAACAATTATAAGAGAACCTCGATACGACAAAAATCCTCCTTAATTCAAACTTTCAGTATATTCTCTATCTCTATTCCGGGGCTAAAATCTCTAATTCGAAGTGATAGAACCTCCATAAATCAAATATTTTGGAGGAAAATTCGCCTCTATAAATCGAAGTTAAAGCAAATAAACCCGGAGCTCTATAACTCGTATTATTGCAGTCTTCTTTTCAGATTCGATTTAAGGAGGTTCTACTGTAATAAGAACCGAAAAAAGGATGGGATAATGTCTGAGACTGAAAAGACTGTGGTTAAATGCGGAGAATCTAGTTAATGAGCAACTATATCTTTGGTTAATAAGCTTAAACAAGTCAGGCAACCGAAATGCGCAGGACCGATAGGATTTTAAGGAATTCGAGGACAAAAAGGAAAGCATATTTTCTAAAGACGCCTTTGGTTGTTAGGTTAGATGAGGTTGCTAAGGAAGCCTCTGGTTGCTAAGGCAAGGCCAAGTTCTAACGGAAATGTATATTCAACATGAATAAAAAGTTCCCGAAATGTTAAACTGGGAATATAGTACCGTAAAATCTTGAATACAGGCCCGGGCATCTATTTGGTTTGGATCACCCTCCCGGCGATTAATCGATACCCGGCGTTAAGGGCTATTCCCAATAACATGGTGTCTAGCAAAATGATTTCGTAAAATTCCCTGACTTTTCTCGGATTATCACGTAATTTTCCCTGAGCACCAAAAAAAAAAAACTATTTTGATAGAATATTATTGACATTTATCAAATTTTTCGTTCCAATTTCGCATTTTTTTGGCAGATTTTGTAAAATTCCTGACTTTTCCCGGTCGCTAGTCACCCTGCAATAAATCCGGTACTTAAGTAAAATAAATGAAGTAACAAAAAACTAACCTGAATGGAGAAGAATAACAACCTTGATAACGACGAGCTTCGAGTCCAAATGGTTACACTACCTATGAGAAGTTTGTAATGAGACCTATGAACGAGAACTTCTTTATATGCAGAAGGCATACACATGAAAAGACGTTTCATAATCTGAAAGTGAGGGAAAACGCCGGAATTTATATCGATGACCCGGCGATTATTTGAGACCTGGCGTTAATCTATTTTTAACACCCCACCCGGCTTTTATTCGAGGCCGGCGTGTATTTGAATATCCGGCCTGTATTCAAGATTTTACGTTAATTCTGTATATATTCGATCATAAAAGACCCCCTTTAATTTGTATGTATTCCTACTTAATGATAGGAGCGTCAACACATCCTATCATTAATTTTGTTATATTCATTCATGACACGGCATTATAAGTTGTTTGATATATTACATGCCATATCTTAGCATTGAAAGTTTCCAATGGTCCATTGCAACACGTACCATTGAACTAAATTTGACTGATTTTGACCCCCAAGGAAGGCCATCATGTGTCTTCACTTAGTTCACAAGCCTTAGTATCGAATGGCGAAGAGAGAATGCATAGGCATAGAGAATTGTATAGCAAAAAACGTGGTTCCCTTTGTTACTTGTGACCTTTTGAATCGGGAGTAGTTCATCCAGTTTTTTTTCCACCAACCAATTCAGGCTATCGTTTTGCTTAAGATGGCGAAAACGGAAGTTTAAAATTCGAAGGCCAGAGCACCAAGAGACAGACGGATGCACATTGTGACAACTTAAGTACCTACCGGTCCTAATAAGCTTACAGTGTAAAAGTTTATAATTTTTTAGAATGAAGTTGATAGAGGAGCCTTGACAAGGCTTAGAACTCTGTACTTTCTTTCCCATTATATACTGCAAAGTAAAGAATTCTTCCCCTAATTTTTTAAGTATGCAATTTCTGTTTTTCTACTCTTTAAGATTCTACTCAAATATGTTTGGTTCATTTCTTAGGAAGAGATGACACTGTCGACTTGAAACGTGATTAGTAGTGGCAAGACGTAAAAAGTAATTTGTATTCTTAGAAATGATAATTAGACAAAATGATAGGGAAGAAGTTTAATTAGTTTTCTTGGAACTTCTAGAGTCTCAGATTAACACAGAAGCAATTGAACTGTAAGACAAGATGAAACAAAGTACAGGGCTCTGCTTAAGAAGAAAGAAAGATTCATTTTCCATCAATACTTTCCACGCGATGAGTACGAATAATGAATAATGACAGCGTCGTCAAAGTAGAGAAGATCGAACAATGGCGTCGTCGTCTCTTCTGTTTTCTACCTTTCTCGTAATTTTTTCCTCCTTTCTTATACAACGTCGAAGTATGTTAAACAAGTTGGAAACACAAAAATCAATAGGCAGTGGGCGGGAAAATTTTTCCAATAACTATCTGTCAAATCCATCAATGTCTGGCGACGTCTAATGGTCTATGCGTGTGAGTCTTAGCGTCGTCTTCTCTTCTTCAGCGGACTTCCCTCGCCCGGAGAGAAACAGATGACGTTCGGCTCGACATCTGTTATCAGTGGCTGGCACACGACGTGCAGTATTATGGCTCCCCCTCCTCTAATAGAGGTGGGCTGATGAGCACCGGGGGTTGTATCTCCCACTTCCCCGATAGCAAAAGGATTTAGACAGAACGCTCCGGGCAGGCACGAACATTTAGGTGAGAGGGAGTCGGGATGGGTGGGTGGGTGGGAGAGAATTGAGGCTGAGATGACTGATGGGATGGGATCTCTTAACGGACAGCTTCCGTTATTTTACTTCTTGTCCTATTTTCCACCCTCATTCTCCTCCTTTGCTTAGCCGCTCCGGAAGAACCGCTGATGGAGATAGAAAGGCCTGTTCTTAACCCCTTTCCCGTCCCTTCACTATTTATTCTCTCTTATTTTATTCTTCCTCTCCTCCACCATTCTAAACCCCCGCCGTATCCTCCTCCGGACGTCTAAAATTCCAAACGAATTCAATCGATAATGCGATGCACTTTAAGAGGCTGCTGCGTGGAAAATAGTTGCCAAATACAATTTTTGGTGCACATGAAAGGGGAAACGACGAGCTCTCGTGACCTATTAAAGGGAACCACCAACATTTTCACATTTCTAATGAGACCGCTGATCCCTGGTTGAAAGGCCTAATTTAGAACGTGATGTACTGGCTATGGAGGCCTTAAAGTTTCACGATTTGGTTATAACACAAAGAATTACAAAGAGGCGCAATTATCTTGAAAGATATTTACATAGAAACTATTTTAATTATTTGTAAAGAAACACTTTAAACTCAAAGTACGCTTTTCTCTCGGTTTAATTACATTCTCATTTTATTTTTTTTGTTAATTATATTTCTCTCAAATATAATTGACTCCAGCATCGATTGCACTTTTATTATTCAGAATTTTTACGAGCTCTGTGTCCAAAAACTACCTGTCAAAATGCAACAAAATTAGACTTAGATTTCTTAAATAAAATAAATTGACATGGCGGAATGGTACATTCGCACTTGGCCATGAAACTGATTAAAAAAAATTGTTTTCTGTTTTGTTTTGTTTTTTTTTTGGGGGGAGGGGGGTTAAAATCTTAATTATTCCAAAATGGCCCATCACAGCCATACAATTTCTTTCCAAAAAATTCGTCTCAATGAGCAGTTCGATCATGTCGTTTTAATTGCTTTTGGGTCGCCGAAATAAAAGCTTTGGCCATATCTTCATTTTTATAAAAAAATTAATATCTCTAAAATGACTTAGCTCGTTTTCATGAAAATTACGTGTTTAAGGATCCCTCTGCGTATGAATTAATTTTTTTCTGGGGGGTTAAGTTTAGTTTGAGGTTTACAAAAAGAAATCGCCTTAATTAGAAGAGCCTATACATGTCGAGTTTATTCAGTTCGAATCGCTAGAATGAACGCTACAGCTATTTCTTTATTTTCAGAAAAAAATTAATATCTCAAAAAACGCTTAACCAATTTTCATAAAACATATGTCAAGAAGAAATTGAAGGAACCCTCTAAGCATGTATAATTTTTATTCGGTTTTGCTATTTGCCGAATCGGAGGAGTTAGCTCCACAAAATTGTTCACATACGTTCACACTATTTCCGGTACAGTTTCCAGTTTCCGTGCACACTAATTGGTACATACGGAAATACTGTATTTGGCCTACCACTATCTAAGAGTGAAGGCTTATGTGTTCGTTTCAGAAAATCAAATTTTTTTTCTGAAATCGACTTAAAAACTCATGATTCGAAAAGATATGTTAAAATTTTGAAAAAAAAATGTACGTATGTACGTATGTGACCAAGTTTGTGCAGCTAACTCCTCTGAACTGGCAAAAAGCAGAACCGAATAAAAATTATACATACTTAGAGGGTACCTTAAATTGTGTCTTGAACCGAATACATAGAGAGTACCTTAAGTTGTGCCTTAGCGTATTTTTTATGTTAATTGGGTAAGCCTTTTCAGAGATATTAAGTTTTTTCTAAAAATTAAAAAATGCCTGTAGCTTTCAAACTAGCGAACTGGAGATGTACTGACTCCTGACATTAAGGCAAATGTTTTTTGTAAATAACTTGTTTGGGTCTGATGAGCCGTTTTGGAGTTATGAACGACCTTTCCCCCTCCTCCTCATTCAATTCAAAATCCAAATTTACTTATGAACCCTCCCAGAGAATCCAAGCTATTCCAATTAATTGGTACTAGACCCACATCATTTTTTTCTATTACGCTAGGCAAATTTAGCTTAGCCTCCCGAGTGGTTTGTTTTTATCCTCTTTTTTGACAAATTCCACATATTGTAAAAATCCTTCAAATTTGTCCTCTAATTGGTCATTTCATAATTAGTCTGTTTTTCTATCCCTTAATCGAGTTGATTTGATTACTGTTAATTAATGTTTGGCTATTTTAATTGGTTAATTTTTGCTAAAAATTTCCCTGTAACATTTTGACACCCTGATGCCATCTTTCCAGTCTACTGGATCTCCTTGCTCCTCCGTGTCCCTCGTCAATCAACTATCATCATTGTCGTCCTGATAGGAAAGGACTTCATTTTATCCTCTGGATGACTTAACTAGGTTTCATCTGGCTTCTTGCCTAGTTCAGCGTTCTTGCCCTGGTTACTTTCTGGACGAGTATGGCAGTGAAAGCATTTCTTCCGGGCCGCTCGTTCGTTTTTCCCTGTGCTATTCGATTGATTGACACTTTGTCAATAACGCTAAGAAGGCAAAGTTTAGTATGGCTCCTCTTCTGGGGCGAAACAGTGCGCTTGGAGTGGATAGCAAACTTCTGCTTTATAAAATGGTAATCCGAACCATTCTACTCTATGGTATGCCTGCCTGGGCTACAATATGCAAGTCCAGATGGAAGAAGTCCAAACCTTCCAAAACGTTACCCTAAGGACCGTTTCTGATGATGTCGATATACCTCCCATTGGAAATCACGTCCAGGAGTGCTGAAGAAGCTGCTTCCGAAGATTTACGGACCATCCCAATCCCTTAATTGCCAACATTCGGGATCACCCGCTCAGCTTTGGAAGTTCCCTCAAACAACGCAGGCCTAGCACATCCTGGACTTCAACTTCGATGACATCCAAAAGGCCATCTTTCCCGAATACTAGATCTTCTAGACCCTCTGTGCCCTCGTCAATCAATAATCTGCTTTTCCGTTCTTATAGAAAAAGACTCCTTTTTATCCTCTGGATGACTTAAATAGGTTTCTCTGGCTTCTTGCCTAGTTCAGTGTACTTCCTGGACGAGTATGGTGGTGAAAGCAATACTCAGCCATATCCTCTTCCGACAAACCTGCTAAGAGAACTAAGGGAATGTGTAAACGGCTGGTCTTCCATTGACTTACAAATGCTTCAATACCTTACTGACTCTATGTCAATCTGAATATAATGCATGCTCTAATTCGGCCCAAATGGAGACCAATAAAAAATTAAACAGTGGCTTTGCTATTGCATGATCAGACTTCTCTTACTTCTTCATAAACTGCAAGACATTGATGAAACAATCGATTCAGCTAACATAATGCACGGCTGACTCAAATTTAAGCAGAGGTTTGCTCTTCGATGAAAAGACCTCAATACAATTCCTAAGTCTTTAATGCATCTGTCTAGATTAAAGGAAATCAATGAAGATAAGGCATTCTTAAAAATCGACTTTCTTAATCTAAACTAAATCCTTTCGAAGAGCCGAATGTTTCCTCCAAGGTTTTAGGTTTTGATAAGAATGCTCTCAGCTTCCATTTTGAAGAGTTCATCTAATTTTAATCATAAAGTCTATACTCCCTAACATTTTTTTACCACGTTCACTTTTAATTATGCCTGGGGTAGAGGGAAAAGGATATTTTTGAACAGCCTGGTTTTAATTTCATTTCTTCTGATCAATGCATTTTAATTTCATTCCTTAATTAAAAGTGCAGATCGAACGGGTGCGAATATTAATTAATTCGTGTGTTTCAGAGGAGAAATGACTTCGGATTGGAAAAGCAAAATTTGAAAGGGAAGAGGAAGGGAATGAGATGAATTTTGAAATTATTGGGAAAGTTAATGAACCACTCATTTCAGGTAGAATATTAGACAAGCATGTAAGAAGATTTCTAGTAATAAAGCTCATATCAAGGTAATAAAGCTATAATGCGAGATCATATCAAGTTACCTATAACCTCAACTGCTTTATATATGTATAAACATGAAACACTAATAACTGGCTGCTAATTAGAATTTAGACGAACTCTGCATTAGCAGACTGTATAATAAATTTATGTTACTGCCGTAATGCCGGGAAGTTGGAGGAAAGCAAACTTTTAAAATATAAATTCCTAATGTAACGGATGTTATTATTTACTTTTAATTATTTCGGATATTTACTTTCCTGCGTAGCGAAATTTTCTATCTAAACATTTCCATCAGGGCCTGTAATTACATGAAATAATTAAAGCGGTTTGCAACTCGGTGAGAAATTAAAAAAAAAAGTACCGTATACTAACTTAAAGGCAAAAATAATTAAAATTTTAACTTCAGCGTCTCTTCAGTTTCAATATGAAATCAATGTTTCATGCATTTTGTGCAGTCTTTACTTAGAAGAATGAAACATGTTAAATTTAAACCGCTATGCTTTTAAATAAACACGGATACCGAGAAGTCCAGCACCAATGAGGATTTGCTGCAACGATTCTTGATAAATTTGTGGACATCTATTATTCTTCTCTGTAAACGCGAAGGCTACACCCATAAGAGATGTCGCAGCAGAATTTAATAGAAGGCACCAGAGGGTTGTTACGGTGAATTCAACGCAGAGGGTTGTTACGGATCGATGGTAACAATGAGCATACAATGTAGCATGTAGGTTCATTTCACGTGAGCTGGTATTAAAATAGCCAGTATGCGAACAGCGACCTAAAAACATCGAGTTACGCTACCGAAAATCGACAGGTATTGGGAGGGTTACATAAACTTTTCCGACGTCATATTCAGCTATTCCGAAATTATGAAAGCATGCATGAAGCGAGGCTTCGTAGTTTCCAAGAAAGGAATATCAAATGTACTAAATAACACTGGCAAAACCAGAAGTGGCGCCATTGCTCAGAGTAAAAAGCAGGCCAATCCGAGACCATCCACTAGCCGTACTTCGGAAAGTTCGGACTCTCGTAATCGG
>JAHWFO010091679.1:654449-665898 GCA_023313115.1 Rhysida immarginata
GTGATTTACAACTGGGGGGGGGGGTGTCTAGAAATTTAAGTGTCGTTTACTATGGTCATTTTGCGCCTTTTACACAAGTTATATCTGTGCGCAGCCCGGGACAAACACAAACATCCATGCCCACGGCGGGATTCGAACCCACGACCAGGCGGACTCGAGAACTAATTTACAACTGAGAAGCGACACAAGAGCGACGTTCGTAAGTTGTTGCTGCGCCATGTTCAAGAGAGACGGTTGGTTGGTTGGTTTGTTTGGTATTAACGTCCTTTTCAACTGCCATGGTCATTTCAGGACGGCGTTATAGGGGCCGCAAATTTTGCCTCGCAAGGGTTCTTTAATGTGCAGCCGGCAAACGACTATACGGGACCAACGGCTTTACTTCCCTGCCGAAGGAAGGGCGTGATCTCAGGATTTCCCCCCTGAAAAAATCCTCGTCGTCCTCGGGCATCACAGGCGATCACGCAACCACTGAGCCACCGAGGCCGATCAAGAGAGACGGACCAACTGCCGTAAACTGTATGAACGATACCAGGAGGACGAAAAGTGGAAATATGTGGTCACAATACATGAAACGAATGTTTATTTAAGCGACTTCAAGAAAACCAGAGCCATTTTTAACCGCCCAAGGGGTTCTAAGGACTTCAGAAAATGGTAACGGCCCAGTGACTCGAAGAAACTATTGCATGGGAGGCACTTCCAGGATGACGACGAGGTGATTTTCGAGGAGGAACGTTTTCTGAGCAGCCAAATTGCAGAGTTCTACAACCAAGGTCTCCGTCAAATTTTCATCGTCGGGCAAACTGTGTCACATTGAAGAGTGAATATGTAGAGAAGGACTAATACCATCACCAAGTTGATTTTTTCAAAGTGATAATTAAAACTTTATGACCGCCCCTGCATCTAAAATTCGAATTTAAAAACTTAGTAACATTGTTTATGGCAGTCAGGTCGACCTTTGACACGTTCACAGTCGATACAAAACCAACCTGAAGTTTTAGCAGAATTGTCGCTACAGCAAACAAAAAACAAAGTTTGATGTATTTAAATATTCAGAGTTTCCAGTTATATCTAATTTAGAATATTCATATCGTTCTTGAGATAGTTGTAGAAACAAAGATAGAAACAAAAATAGCAGTAGAGGACTCTTGCGGTCATTTCATGAACCTACTGTAGTTTCTTTTTGGTAAGCATACTATCCGAAACTCGCTTTATTTCTTGATACGATACGACAAAATTTTGATAGTAAGCATTACAAACTGATGTTAATTTAGTACATCGACGTGATAAGCAACTGAGCTGGAAAAACATACAAAAATTATCTTATCAATGTTTAAAGCTGACTTGTATCTTGCAAAAATTTTGCTACCAAAAGAAGGTTAAACATAGGAGGGAGGGAGAGGACTTTCGAAAGATTAAAAAGGAAATATCTTGTCAGACAGGAAAGAAAGTCACGTGATAGGAACGATGTTCAGTGGTCGTCCTTCCCCTGAGGGCGCCAGTCATTATTTTGTCCAACAACCGCTGAGGACGATGCGATCCCCCGACGGCGTCAATCGCCGCGGGGAAGACGCACACTCCACTCTCTGCTCTTGCTTCAGCGTCCCCCTTTCCCCCACAAAACCCTTCTTCTTTACCTCTGTTTCACTACCCTCTCCCTTCCACCCCCTCAAGAACATACTTGCTACTCTTCTTTTTTTTCCCCTTCCTCTTTTAAGGTGTTCGCCTCGTTAATCAACAGCTGTCATCTTTCGCAGACAGAGACGCTTCAATCGATGCATATGCTACTGCAGCTTGAGTGATTCGATGTCCTCCTCACTACCAAGGGCTTTGCATTCTTAAAAAAAGAAATGGATTGATGAAGGAAGAAAAAAAAAAGTCTTTCCCTTCCAGCATCTTCCTCATCCCTTAGAGCGGAAGAGTTTACTAGGAAATAAAATTTTTTAAAAATAAATTGCGATTATTGGATCTAATATGTAAGCTCCACTAGATACAAATTTGCTCCGAATATGAAGTTAGGTTTTGAATACTAATTATGAAAGTGGAACAATTTGGCCCTGTAGTCAGAAAAAGACATCCGTAGGATTTGGTTTCAAAAGACTGACATAATTCATGCAAACAGGATAAACTATAAAACATGTTTCCAATTTACACACACTTTAACAGATACCAACTATGAACTTTTTCCGAAGTTAGATCAATCAATATCTGCCATAGATTGTCATCTAGAGATTTAAGAAGACCATTCTTATACGAGGGTCACTTACACGTCACAGGTCACTTATACAACCATTTCAACATACAATATGAAAATAATAATGTCTGTTACATGGGTTACTCTGGAAGTATGGTAGACAAGGGAAAAGAACAAAAATTAAACAAAAATATGCACAGTTGCCTGTCCAATACTTGTTTCTGTTGCCAGCTGCTGTAGAGACTATCGTCTGTCTTTCTCTAAGCATTGAGCGATAACGGCATGAGCCATGTCGGTATTTGATACTCGTTCACGCTAGAAAACTGGTACCCACCTTGCACGGGAGAGCACCATCTCCAGCAGCTTCTACGAGTTGTGCGTGACATTCCCTCGCGTTTGACGGTGAAGCATTCCTGTTATTTATAGGCACGCACGTTGTTCTAGCCGATTCACAATCATACCTGACAAGGGTTTAGGGCATCCCTTCCTCTTCTGTCCTTGAACATCTACATCTAGCGCAGCCATACGTCTCAATATCATTGCTGCATATCGAAAAATGTGGATCGCAGTCTGGGATTCCGGTGAAAAAAAATACTTGCCATCACTTTGTAAGTGACCTTCTTATGAGAGCATATTACAGACCTAACGTACCTAGACATGACACTCGACCCGCTTTGGCAATGATGAACTTTTCTTTCAACAAACGACGCACCACCACATTATCACTTCCCTAGATGAGGATTTTCAAAGGCGCTGGATAGGACGAAGAGGTGCAAATGATTTCCTCGTACGTTTTCTTAATTTATCACCTTTAGACTTGTGTTGCTGCAACCACGATATGTTTGCCAAACGTGGAAACAGATAATCAAACGTGCATTATCATAGAATATTTTCTGGAAAACAGTACCGATGATGATCATGCATGGAATTTATTTTTAAATTAACAATTATTCGAAAATATTAAATTTAAACTAGAGATAATGCTCCAAACGTAAAGTAAAAATATTTATGGAAAAAACGTAAGGAGACCATTTACTATCAAAATAATTATAATGCCCGGCACCAAAGAAAATGGAAACTGGCGCATGCGTAAATGAAAAAAACAAACAAACAAACTCGCTAAACCAGTCAGAAATGGACAGGAAACTGAGCATTACTTATTCCTGGCATCCCGTTAGTAAAGTCGCAGCAGAAACGAAACCGAAATAGATCTGGTACTCGATTAATCACAGATTGAATACCATACTCTGACTTCTTGTTCGAATTTATTATTGTATCATTACTATATCCTTTAAATAGATAAAAAAATTATAAGTTCCGGTTCTAGCCTGGTTTTTTTATAGTTTTATGGAACAAACAGATTTATAAGCGAGATGGAGGTCGCCATATTTCAGAAACTCTGAATAAAGCAGACATCTACATCGATAAGCACTTATATTACGCATGCGCCTGTTTCCTTTTACTTTAGTGCCGGGCACTTTAGGCACATTGAAAGCTTGCGAATCATTGTGACGTGGGTAAAATATGAGTTTCGTATATATTGATATTTACACGTTCTTTAGTAAATAGTTACTTTGTACTAAATACGCAAAATAATTCATTTATTTAGTTCATATGTGGCCGATATTCAGATACCTTCGTTTGAGGATATCTGAAAGGTGCCGCTTATTCCAATAATAAGCAACAGTCAACAACTGGACAACACATCAACTGAAATAGAGTAAAGCATGTTCGTAAACATGATTCGTCGTTTTTATATTCAATTCTTTTGGGTATTCCGATATGGGTGTGTTACTTTTTCAACAATCTATAAAAGACTGGCGAGTTTTTTTACACGACCATTTTTCTAGCGATGTGGAAGTCACAAGACGCCGAAAAGAGTTCTTGTTCTGTTGATACTTCGAATGGAACGACAACTTTCTGAAGAATCTAAACAATTCTGAAGCGAATGCTTCATCTTACAATCAAATCAAAGTAACATACAGGTATTGGACATTGAAACTGAAACACCTTCGCAAATAGCACTGGATAACCCCAGGGCTGAATAGAACCTTCTGCTAGGTAATTAATCGTATGCATATCAATGAATCACGTGTCAGAGGTCTTGGTAGTCACTCCAGTAGAAAAGTTCGATAGTAAGCTTCAAATTGTCTGTGCAGAGCGCTATAATGGGAGACATATCCGACTTCAAAAGAGGGCAGATTGTTGGCGCGCGTCTAGCAGGTGCATCTATGTCCAAAACTGCCACACTTTGTGATGTCTCACGTGCTACAGTATCTAGGGTGATGTGTGCATATGAACAGGAAGGACGAACCACGTCCAGGAGGAGCAACTGCAGGGGAAAACGGAAGTTGTCGGAAAGAGACGTCAGGACATTGACCAGGATTGTTGCACGAAAGCGGAAAACCACCGCAGCAGAAATCACCGCAGAAATGAATACACACCTCCAGGAACGTGTGTGCACGAAGACAATCCGTCGTTACCTGCATAAATCCAACATCCATGGCAGGGTTGCTATACCGAAGCCTTTCATCAGTAGTACAAATGCCTCCAAGCGGGTTCAGTGGTGCCGGACGCATAAAACCTGGATGTTGGATGACCTCAAACGCGTCATATTCTCGGACGAGTCCAGCTACACTGTCTTCCAAACAACAGGGAGGGTATTCGTCTGGAGGAGCCCCTCTGATGCCTACAACCCAGACTGCTTGGCACCCACAGTCAAACACGGAGGTGGATCAGTAATGGGTGGATCAGTAATGGTTTGGGGTGCAAACTGTGCAGGACCTCTACCGATCCTTCCCAAGACGTGTTACTGCTGTGCTGGCTGCCCACGGTGCCCCAACACCTTATTAAATAAAGATTTTGGATTTCTACCAGGTGTTTCAGTTTCAATGTCCAATACCTGTAGGTGAAAATCTTGGGAAAAATAGCTGATAGAAGACACTCTCTAGGCTCATCGTTCGATCAAATCAGATACATCTTGAGGTGCATGATGTCCAAGCATTGTTCTACAAAATGATCGAAATGTACCGCCTTTTACTTCCTTGTATGAAGTAAAGAAAGTATTGTAATCGCGAAAAATTTCGGTTTTCAGATTTTAACGGAAATATCCATTTTGACCATCCCTGAATCCATTTTGACTAGTTTCGCACGTATATATCTCGCATAACTGAAAAACGATTACCCCTAGGATGTTAAAATTTTGTATTTAGGACTGTTTTAACATCTAGTTGTTCACCTCCTTTTATGATTGCAATCGACTGGATCAGAAACGTGTATTTGTGGTGTCCACAACAGATTTTCTTATATGTCTATGGAGTTTTGTTTGCGTGAAGCAGTTTGTGACGTCAGAGTTTGATTGTTTCTTCTAAGAGGGGAAACAATGAAGATAAGAAATTGTTGCACAAAAACTACTGTCAAAATTTGTTTTCAACAATTGGGAGTTTTTAGACAACAAAGAAACAATGTAATTTAATAGGCGTACAAGGAAGTCACGTGGTGCCCACAACCGATTTTTTCTTCAAGCGTTGCAAAAATGAAAATAAGGTACAGTATGTTAAGGGAGCGGAAAAAGGAAGCTAATTTCGTATGTCGACCATATTTGGTAAACAAGAAGATGAGGTTCTGGGAGGAGTGCATGACAAATATCAGCCGCAGATAACAAGGAGTTTCCGAGTTATAGCCATTTTTGGTTCCCATTATAAGTCTATTGAGCAAATCCGAAAATGTTCGAAATCATTTTCTAACGTTGTTTATTGACCCTGTGCTCACTGCTACTCAAACTGCGCAGGCGAAGTCTCCTCCCCTTCATCTATTTTCACATCAACTTGCAGCGACATCTGCTCTAAATACGCTTGCGCCTCTCTTCGGATTTGCTCAATATACTTGTCAATGGCTATAACTCGGAAACTCCTTATTGTATGCCGCTGATATTTGTCACGCACTCATCTCAGGACCTCATCTTTGTGTTTACCAAATGTGGTCGACATTCCTTTTTCCGCTCCCTTGTGAGCTGAAGTTGGGAATTAATGTGAAAAAGGGTTTATTTGATCAAAATGCATTTTACAATAAACAAAATAATGTTTGTTACAAATTACAAAATAATAGAGACTTTTTGCAACCTCAAACGATATGCAAAATACGAAAGGCGAAATGCGATAAGTGGGATTTTGGTCATGTGACTGCCATGTACCGTTTGGTCATGCCAGGTTTTGTCGAACGAAATACGAAAATTCTAAAAAATTTCGTTGCCACCTTTGGTAACCAAATGTGTCGTCGCGCATGCGTGCTGCGCGCAACCTCTACGTTCTGACAGCAAGTTCCTGGCGTCCGACGAGGAAACTGCTTCGCAGTTATTTAACACAATGTTAAATCCCACCATGAGTTATAGCTTTAAACTTTAATAGTATTTACTTCTTCTTGCTGCCATGATGCTGAGAATCAGATATCAGAGTGAGCTGAGCAGTGTAGAAGTAAAACCTAATGTTGGCAGTATCGAAACTCTGGAATTTCTCTTTTTCGCATTTCTTATTTCGCGGGTGCAAAAACTCTCAAAACGAAATACGAAAGGAGAAAGACGAAATGTCACCTTTCGCATTTCGCCTTTTGTATTTCGCATATCGTTTGAGGTTGCAAAAAGTCTCTATTAAGTAAAGAAGAGTATAAGAAATATTCTCTGGGTTAAAATGCCATTGTTAAAATTCCAACTCTCGTAATATAAGCAACCATTTAGAAGCCGATCACATTGAAAACATGTGATACTTTGTATGTAGCGTTTAAAACTGCATTAGTGGCGTACCCTGAAAGTGATATTGTGAATTTGTACTATTTAATACGTTTTATAAATTTTTAAAAACAGTAGTGCTGAAAAAATGTTGGAAGTAGACACGCAGTTCGTCTTTAATTCAAAATTTGCTAAGTTCTTCATCGCCGGGAATGCACTATGCTAACTTTACAATTGAGGTCTACATGTATTACAAAAAATTGCTTCTTAACATTACCTTAAAATTTTTAAAAGAACTAGTGATGTTCAGTATATAGAAGGGGCATCATGGCTGATTGGAACAAAATTTTAAAAAAGGGGTAAGAATAACAAAAAATATATATATAAAAGAAAAAAAATTGACGACGTATTTTTTCTCCTCTTTTTTTGCTGAAACAGACCCCAGTGACACGGTGAAATAGATGAAGAGACTATGAAAACGCAGCTTCATTAAGAAACTTTGCTCAAGTTTCACCAACAGCTGCGCACGAAATATTACGAAAACAACAACAACAACGGCGACAACGTCGACTAGGAGGAGGTTTGGTGGGGAGGGGAGGAAGGAACAACAATTGAGTAAAAAAAAAAAAAAAAAATAGTAAGACCACCCCATAGTGAAAACAGATGAAGTTACCAAAAGAATCCACGCAGAGAGAGAGATAGAGAGAAGATCGAAAGAGTCTCGAAAGAAAGGCAACAACAATGGCAAATATGGAGTGCGTTTCCTAATACGTCTCATGGTAATAACCTGAACAAAGAATAGTTCTGTGAATAATGTAAGGGAACGAATGAGGTTTTAAAACCTGAATTACTGAAGAAAGGTTTAAGCTCTTCTATAACTTCATTTAATGAAGAAAATGCAGAAGGAGGTATAGGTCCCCCCCCCCCCCTCTCTTTGTTCCTACGCAAATAGAGAGTTCCAATTTTCCTTCTAGAAGAGTTTACACAATATTACGTATTCGCTTTGAAGATGCGAGTAAACGAAAGCACTTTTATGTATACACAAGTGATTTGCTGGAACACAAGTGACATAGCTTACCGAGTGTATACACGAATCTACATTTCTCATTAGAAAAAAACTTAAAATAGAGGCATATACATAATAAAAGTCCCTTAACATATACTTGACAACAAGACAACATTGTCTTAATACTCAGTCTTAAAAGGCCACTTTTACACAACGTTACAATTCACCATATCGAGAGAACATTATATTGCCATTGATGAGCGGACAGCTACTGAAAAGTAAGTAGATCGTCTTATATTACAAATAGAGATATGGTTATCGAAATGGACCTAGTGATGAAATGGAATCATGAGGGACTTAATAAACCCAAATGTCGATAAGGAAATCCCAGATCGAGGTCATCGATGCTTCATATGCGTGAAGTCAAACCCGTAGTCGTTGTTGACATGTAGCCGAGGACTTTCGGTTGGCAGGGGGATTTGATACCATTATTTGTACAGTCCGTCAACAAGCGCTTGTGCTTAACTTCTGGGTACATAAAGAAATATTCACCAACGAAACTGTCATGCCAATCGGAGTAGATTGGGAGGAAACGATCGGAAGAAACACCAACAAAGAAGCACATGCTATCCAAACGGTCGTCGTCTCCCACTGTACGCCCGCTGCTCTTTGGATAGGCAAAATAAAGACAAAGATCTACTAATGAGTGATAAGGAAAAAGGACGTAAAAGGCAAGACAGCAAGCCAATGAAGGACGAGCGAGCTGGAGAAATCCCAGAGAAAATCTCAAGCAAACGAAGACGGCTTACAAGATGTGGCGTGTGGAACCGGAAGTCCAGCGGTGGTCTTCAGTTAATGAGGTATTGTGGAGCTGCGGATCTGAATCCAGTAAATCAACTCGGTCACCCGAAGAGGAAGGCAACAGCTCGTTCAAGTGGTCGCAAAAGCTTCCACATAATTCTCCTGCAGGAAGCTTTAACTGACCGGACCAGGCAACAGGAAGAGGTACCGAATTTTACGACGGACGGGAGTGACCATTCATTTACCGGTAACGGGGGGCGCTATTGGACAATTCCTACCCCAACATTGATAACAAATCCGTAATGCACTCGAGATATTAGCAACAAGACAAGGAGCCCGAACTGAGTGCGTTGAGGAAATAGGAATGAACGCACACGACCAGCCGGCTGATAGTTCTGGCTTCAACCCAATGGACATCTGTGGAGTGAATTAGGGTGTCAGGTAAACATCAAATTTCCCCAAAACCTCTGCAGAGTTGTTTACCAAGCCTAATGAGGAATTAAATTCATGCAATTTAGAAAGCTGTTCACAGTAAGCGGTCCAGGACGATTGGTCTAATGACGATTGGTCCAACGCCGATTGGTCTAACGTCGATTGGTCTAAATCCCGATTGGTCCAAATCCCGATTGGTCCAAATCCCGATTGGTCCAAATCTCGATTGGTCCAAATTCCAATTGGTCCAAATCCCGATTAGTCCAAATTCCGATTGGTCTAAATCCCGATTGGTCCAATTCCCGATTGGTCCAAATTCAAATTGGTCTAATTCCCAATGATAAAGGAGACTAAAATGACTGAAAAACTTCCACTGAAAACGAATTTAAAATAAAAAAAGAGAAAACTTATATTTTATGATTTCTGCTTATTTTTACATAAAAAAGAAAAATTAAAAAATGAGAATTTTTATACTTGTTGAAAGGTTTGTTAAGGTGTTTCTTTTTTTGGCCTACCACTCACTAAAAGTGAAGGCCTATGTGTTTGTTTCAGAAACTCAATTTTTTTTTCCTGAATTCGACTTTAAAATTTAGGTTTCGAAAAGATATGTTGAAATTTTGAAAGAAGAATTTCCGTATGTACGTATGTATGAATGAATGAATGTAAGTAAGTGACTTATTTTATGCAGCTAACTCCTCTGAAACTGCAAACAGCAGAAATGACTAAAAATTACACATGCTTAGAGATCCCCTAAATTGTGCCTTAGCGTATATTTTATATCAATTGCGTAACCCTTTTAGAGATATTAATTTTAAATTAAAAAATGGCTATAGCGTACAAACCAGCATACCAAACTCAACAAAATTGACATGTACGGACTCCTCTGATTAAGGCGAATTTTTTGTAATGTCTTGTTTGACTGTGATGCGCCGTTTTGGAGTTATAAACTATCCCCTTCCCCACCCCTCCCCAACAAGTTTTTTTTTAGTAAAAAATTTTTAATTCATATTTAGAGGGATCCTTAAACTATGCATTGACGTTTTTTTCCTGGAAATGGTCTAAGCCTTTTTAGGGAAATTAATTTTTTTTATAAAATGAAGAAATGACAGAAGCATTTATTTCATCAAACCAAACACAATAAAAACGACATAAATGGCTCCTCTCATTGAGACGAACTTTTTTTGAGAAGAAACTGTTTGGCTGCGGAGAGCCATTTTGGAGAAATTAAGGTTTTAAGGACCCCCCCCCCACAATAGTAAAAAAAATGAATTGTTTTTGAGTCCGTTTCATGACCTCGTGGTAGGCCTGTGCGAATATTCCATTCCGCCATTCCAATTTATTTCTAAAGGTTATTTATTAATAGCGACATATTTTTTATTTTTATAGCTACTTATTATTTTTTACAACGCTTATTTTTTACTTTCACCATGTTTGGGTCATGTTTGGTGGATGAAATCTTGTAATCATTATTTCAATCCCTTCCACTAATCCGATCTTGCTAAAATTTTGTACACATACGTAAAGTCGATGATAATGCATGAATCAAAAAAAAAAATTCTCCCTAGCATTGTTTTTTGAAAAAGTTTTTTCATGCACTTGTTAACTTCATTGTTCTATAATTTTCAGATAAGAGTTTTATGACGCCATTCGCAAATTTACTGAATTTATTTTTGGCTATTTTTTAAAAAATTTTAATCCGTAGATTTTGGTGATTCAGTTAATCAGCGATCGTATTGGCGAGAGAATTTAATTTTCGTTATGATATAAACGACTAATTAACAGCCATCACTGTATTAGAAGATTAGAATAGAGTAATCATTTTTTCGGTCAAACAGACGGAAACACAGACATTTTTCGGTAAATATATTATAAATTAGATTATACAAAACGCTTGAGTCAACTTCCTAATTTAACGAGAACTTTTTTAACAAAAATGAACCGACTTCATGGGTCAAAAACCTTCTTGAAAAAAAATTCCCCGTTTTTAAAACGGGATTTAACCCTTGTATTTATCCAAGGATCACATTTACATGAACACTGTAACTGTTCAAAGAGTGCTCTGAATACTTCTGTAAACTATGCATATTCATCATGTATTTTATTTCCTTAAAGGAAAAAGGTTTTGAATATTTCAAGTTACTTTTCTCGGTTTCAATGGAAATTTTTCAGTCATTTTAGTCTCCTTTTAGACCAATCGGGAATTAGACCAATCGGAATTTGGACCAAACGGGATTTAGACCAATCGGGAGTTGGACCAATCGGGAATTGGACCAATCGGTATTTGGACCAATCGGGA
>JAHWFO010091679.1:665908-698107 GCA_023313115.1 Rhysida immarginata
AATCGGTATTTGGACCAATCGGGAATTGGACCAATCGGTATTTGGACGAATCGGGATTTGGACGAATCGGCGTTAGACCAATCGGCGTTAGACCAATCGGCGTTAGACCAATCATCATAGACCCCACAGTAAGACAGTCCACATGCCTCAATTACTGGAAAGAAGCCGAAACCGAAGGAAATTTTCTCATATTCCGTCCCCGCATTAAGATAAAGAAGGAATAGATTTCGAGCATTTAATTTAATACCAGCACTCTAAAAAAATTGACTGAGCCAACAGAATGCATTTGCAAGGGGCGTAAGATTTAAAGATTCCTAGGCCTCGGGTAGCTTGTAATTTACATGTTCCCGCGTGTTTCCACTTAAACGCGGAGATTTCTATTACTTTGGGTGCTGCACTTTCACGATAAACAATTTCTATCGATCCAAAGCATCACGTGATCACCTTGTCCCCCTCTCCCACGTCTAACTTAGACGAGACTGTGACCGATTCCGATGTCAACTGCGAAAGTCTGGAGAAAACTGTCAATAGTCTCCCTTCCATCTAGATGGAGTTCCATCGGCCGGTCGCAAACAACTTATAAAAAAAAAGAGAGAGAGTTTGTTTCAATCCTTTAGAGAGTCTCGAGCCAAACCATTCACGGCCATTCACCCACGTCGAAGGATCTTTCGTCCAGGATACGAATTAAAGACGCACTCCATGAGGAATTTAATACATAAATCAACATTTTTATAAAAAAATATATATATAATGCTATGTTATATAACGTAATCGCAATTGTCAAAATGAACATTCAAAGGATTGTTAATGTACAAAATCACAACATTAATTACTATGTCTATTTTACCAGGGAATTGCTATCATGCGACTTTTTGGGGAGGTATTACAAAAGCCAATCTTAGCCAACTGACAATAGCTTATAATAGAATTATTCGTACCTCAATTAAACTACCCGCTAGGCGGTACTCGCAAATAATTGCCCATGTAATCTATTATCAGAAAGACTGATTGAGTTATTCGCTGCTATTAGGTCTAGTAGTCATCCAGCTAATTATATCAAAGTGGCTTATAATTGACACCATGTTTCGTCAGACTTGTTTTCAAACAAAATGGAGCATTACCCGTACAACGAAACTCAATTAAAGTACAGACTTCAGTTTAATTGCTCATATCTTGAGTGCGTTACTTCATGTTTTGTGTCTTTATTTGGCGCATTATAATTATTCCCTCTTAACAGAAGTATTACAAAATAACTGATATCTCCATCTTCAACACAATTTAAATCAAGTGAGAATGAGCAAGCTATCATCACCAAACCGAAAAATAAAAGAGTTATATCTCCGTAACGAGTGGTCCAATTTCAAAATTTATTTCAAATTTATATTTATTATGGAGCATATAAGTCATATTGGCATCGGATGTCGTATATAGAGATATTGAATATCGATTATCGATAATTATAATTTTTCGATAGTATCCGTCGGAATATTGACCAATGGTCGGTACAAAAATTTATTATTATTATTATGGTACTTTTGCACCCCAAAGGAGTAAGTGATGTAGACGGAAATAAATTAAAGGTTACATGTAGCTATTAATTGATTAAGTGTAAATTAATAAACATATGTAAAGCATGTTTCTTATGATGAGGACAATGCTTCAAGGTACAGTTAATGATCTGATTTCTTAGGTCATATGTGAGAGATTTCCAATCATTCATGGTGTTGTAGGGGAAAAAATGATTCTAAAAATTTTGAAACTCGTCTTGTTCGAATCTATCATCCATTGTCTAAAAAATTACAAGGGAAGATTACAGTTCGTGAGGGCATGGTAAATTTTGCGAAGGACACTATGGTCGTGAAAGCAGGAATACTATGGATGAAGAAAACATGGATGGAAAATATATAACAAAATAAAAACCAAATTACCTTAACTGTGGATAAATAACATCAATGGTAACACAAAGAGCCAAAACCGCTTTTCCACAACAAAATATTTATTACGCCTGGATACGTATTTCGGACGCTACGCGTCCATTTTTCAACAAGACTGAATGTTACAGACAATCGAACAGTGAAGTGTACATTCGTTAGGATGGGACGAAAGCAGAGCTTTCACAAAGCTCATCCAACCAGAATAAACTCCAAAGGAAATACACTGAGGTAGTCAAGAAGCCTAACCAACCCAAGCGGTCTTCCATATTATACAAAAAAGAAAGTAAGATTGACGATTGTCAGAAACAAAAAACAAACGAAATAAAAAATACAAGGAGAAATAAGATTATCACATCTTCCAGTAGTCTGGGAAAGAGACGTTGCTAATATCTTCAAAATTGATGTCAAGAACATGCCTCGGTTTACGATACTTCGTATGCCAGTTCATATTCATTGAGTTCTCCAGTATCCCTTTCACAAGCTTATTGTCGTGAGTCTTCATCTTCTGTATCATAATCAAAAGGAGATCCTGTATAAACTTACCGATATGGGCCATGTTTAAATCGAGGTGGATGGATTGGTTTTTCACCGTCCTTCTGTCCAGCTGGGCAATGGTCCTCAGGGTAACATTCTGGAATGACTGTAGTTCACTCCATCTGCTTTTACAGATAGTCGCCCACGCAGGCATGCCATAGAGGAGTATGGTCCGGATAATCGATTTGTACAGAAGAAGCTTGTTGTCAATGCTGAGGGCGCTGTTGCGACCCATAAGAGCTATGATACTGTACTTAGCCCTCTTCGCTTTGTTCAGAGCATAGGACATATGCTGGTTCCATGAGAGTCTTGAGTCAATGATAACTCCCAGGTACTTGTAGTTGTCCACCCAGTCCAGTTTCTTATTAAACAGAACAAGAGAATCTGGGGGATGCTTGAGCTTCCTATTGAGGTACAAAGCCTTGCACTTTCCGACGTTAAGGTTCAACTTCCAGCAGTTAAACCAGTCTTCGAACTGCTTCAAGGCGCACTGCAGCCGAGTGATAACGTCATAATGGCAGTGTCATCCGCATAAAAATACAGATTACAATTATCGGGTTTTGGGAAATCATGTACAAAGTAATTAAATAGCATAGGCCCGAGGACAGAACCCTGAGGGACACCGGCCTTTACAACACGGGGTGTGGAAAGATTTTCTCCAACCTTGGCTTGATAGGATCTGCCGTCAAGAAAGGATTTCACCATCAAGATCAAATCGGCAGGGAACCCGTCTCTGATCATTTTGTAGACAAGGCCCTCATGCCACACTTGGTCAAAAGCTTTACTGACATCGAGAAATACCACCCCACAGTACCTGGATAGGTTCAGGGGGGTGCTCAGGTCTTCAACGAGCCTCCAAATCTGCATCGGACAAGAGTGGGCAGCACGAAAGCCAAACTGCTCTTCCCGTAAAAGGTTATTTGCTAGACAGTGATCTTGGAATCTGACAAGGATCGTTCTCTCCAACACCTTGGACATCGAGGGTAGCAAGCTAATAGGTCGGTAGCTCGCGGGAATTGCAGGATTTTGTCCCTGCTTTGGGATACTCAACACAATAGATTTCTTCCAAGCCACAGGGAAGTAAGAAAATTTCCAGCAGTCGAGAAAATTTCCAGACTTAAGCAGCATTATTGAATGTTACAGTGTGCCTTAGGGCTATTTATATATAATAGGGACCAATCAGGTTCCTCTACAGTGAGTGATAAACCAAAGTATTGGGAGATTCCTTATAACAGAATATTCAGTAAAGGACTTGACAAAATCGTCAGAAGATTTAGACACAGGATCTCCTATAGAAGCTCGCACACGCTCAGGAGACTCCTGGGGTCGGCCAAGGATAAGATACAACCTGACCAAAGTTCTGGCGTGTACAAATTAAATTGCGGGACGTGTGACTCCTTTTACATCGGGCAGACACGGAGGATGGTTACTACCAGGATCAAAGATCATTTCAGGTACATCCGCTACAATCCGGAAGCTTCTGCCTTCGCGCAGCATATTATACAGACTGGACATGACGCTAAACCTGACAACTTCAAAGTTCTCCACCGTACCTGCAACTGGAGGAAGCTCAATTTCCTTGAAACTTTAGAGATTTACAAAGAGCAGGGAAGCAAACTCCTTAATGGTGACAAGGGCCCTTTGGACCTTAATGGCTGGGATAACCTGCTTAGGTACGTGCACTAACAGCTTTTGGGTTCTCTGAGTGGACCTGGCTTCAGGCTCTTTGTTTCGACCTTCTTTTTTGCTTTTACCGGATTGGTCTTTCTCTCTGACTTATGTAGTGATATCTTTGAACCCCCCCCCCTCCGGCGCTGGTTTATTGGCTACTTCACCCTCTTTTTATTTTTATTTATTCTTTGGTATACTTGTGTTCTGCTCGCAATTGATTGGCTTATTTTTTGTTTCAAATTTATTCTGTATTCTTGGCAGTAATTTACTTGATTGGCTTTGCGAAAATGTTTATCCACTTGTAAAGGAACCTGATTGGTCCCTATTATATATAAATAGCCCTAAGGCACACTGTAACATTCAGTCTTGTTGAAAAATGGACGCGTAGCGTCCGAAATACGTATCCAGGCGTAATAAATATTTTGTTGTGGAAAAGCGGTTTTGGCTCTTTGTGTTACCATTGATGGATGGAAAACTCCTTTGTTAAAAGCGTGAGTTTTTTTCAGTTGCGCCCTCGGACGAATTGCAAGCACTTTACATTAATTAGCGAACAAAAATGGCGACAACAATAGAAAAGCTGAGATTTCTAATTTGTTATAATGAGATAGGAAACAATGTTATAGCATCCATATGTAAATAAATCAGAAATCACAGCTTTTCTATTGTTGCCGCCAATGTGTGTTCGCTAATTAATGTAATGTGATTGCAATTCGTCCGAGGGCGCCACTTAAAAAAAAAAACTCAAGCTTTTAACAAAGGAGTTTTCCATCCATGTTTTCTTCATCCATGCTTACACATACGTATGTCAGTAATCGAGGTAGGTTCCGGTAGGGCAAAGGCCACCCTAATAACATTATTAAAAGAAACTTGAACTTTATTTAGCAGAAACTTCGAGGCGGAAAACTATGACAATGCCGTATTCAACCTTTGGAATCATGATAGCGCGGACAGCTTTAATTGTTTCATTTTTTTGAAAGAATCTTACGAATTCTTCTAAATAAAATCTTTAGTCGACCCAAGTCGCTTATAATAAGTTAAATATGGTTCGCAAACGTTAACTTACTATCAAGGGAAATTCCCAAGAGTTTACAAGTTTGGAGATGCTTATCTATAAGGAGAATATTTGTATTCGCCTCATTAAAGGTTAATTATTGTGAGGTATACTGTTTACTAAGGACATCAATGCCCCGATGAATTTTTTGCAGAGTAGTATGCTTGTCACCAGTAGAAGACGATTTGAAGAGAAAATTATCGTCGATATATGATACGATATGGCAATGCAATGGTACTTGAAAAATTATTGATTTTAGGTGAAGCATTAAACTGCTTTGATTCCATTTTGCTGTGACTCGCCATTTTCGAGATATAGCATATTTAAAAAATTCGAATTTTGGACAATAACTTGGGAACTATTCTTCCTATATAAATTTGGATGCTATAGTTGTAATCAGCGATGAGAGACGCATTCATTTCATATATCACATGTCCACCACACTTAAAAAAAAAGTGACTTAGTTTCGAATTTGCAGTCGGAAGCATTGAATCATGAAAATGTTTTTAGATGCAACAAAGAAACAAACAAATATTTTATATAGTGCATAAAATTATTATTTATCTATCAATGGACGAGTCTACAAAATCATGTACATCGGAAATACTGAATAAGAGCTTACGATAACTAAAGTATAAATTATGTGCACGGGTATCAAGTTTCTCGGTAAGTCGAGTAAATACAGCGTCTATGCTTAAGGTGCGTCTCATTACTCGCGTCTGTGCTCACAATCGTATATGGGAATACAAACAAGGCACGTGCAAGCTTTTCGCAGCATCTAAAATCATAAAACAAGTGTATTTTGTATGACGAAACATTAAAATTATTGCATCACCCGTAAGGCTCTTTTGGGTTGAAGCATTATTCTTAACTATAAAGAGGAAGTAATCTGTAGAAATAAAATAAAGCAAAAGAAAAAAATATTTTGTCTTAATTCTAAAGAACAAATGACTGCCACCCCTACAACTCAACCCCACTGGAACAAATTGGCCCAACTTCACATTAATGTAGATTTTGCATAGAGGAATCTGCATACCGAATTTTACATAATTAAATACCACGTAGATCGATTGTTCCCTCTTCAAGGCACATAGAAATTTAACCAGCGCCCAAATTATAAATAAGATGAACACTTCAAAAAGCACCAAATATGAATTAAATTGTGAGTAATAAAATATATTTATTGTAATGGAAAAGTGTTTATTTCAATACACTAGGATTCATTAGTCTTCACTAAAAACACTGAAAGCTAAACGTCAGTCCATTATACGAGTTTGGTATTTAAGACAGCTATGTCCAGTGGCGCTATCTGTTACTATACTTTCAATATATTTCATATCTCTATAGTAAAGACTTAAATAAAAATTGTTGCTCAGACACCAATGGTCATGTGACTTTTCAGTGCCAGCGTTTACTTCAAGCCGGCGCCAACAATGCGTAAATGATGTTTCTGTAGCGCTTTCTGGTGTCGTTTTTTGCATCATGTGTTTTGCAGAATGTTGTCCAGCCTTAAAACATTATCATGCTAAAAGCTGACGTTTCGGATAGAGGCTATTCTTTGTCAAAGCAAAGAGTGAAAGTGATAATAGAAGAAGTTTATATGCAGAGTAAGGGGGGGGGGGATTGGCTACAGAGAACAGAAGGGAACCAATGGGAAGCTTGGCAATGAAATAGAAGACGTGCTAGAAAAGGCCAAGAACGAGGACTAATGGGGTATTATAAAAGGGCAGTGAAAAAGTGTGCAAAGAATAGTACGGGTTGTTGCACTGTTTTATTACGCTTATTAGTCACTCTGTATAATCTTTAATTAAGGCAATCATCGTTTAATAACGAAATATAATGTACAATCAACACAGTAATGCTTATTTCAGACCAACACCTTTCAAAAGGTCTCCAAGATTGTCCACGATATGTTGTCAGCTATGGGAAATAACTGAATACCACACAACGGAATGCTGCGTTCGCTTCCTTAATGACTACACGAAAAGGGAGAGATATTGTAAACGAGGGTTATAAAGGAAAGGCAATGTGGTTGTTTGATTGGACGATAATGGGCAACGTTTGTCTACATGCTGCATCAGAAACACCACACACAGACATTTGCCTCGATTTAGCTATTCCGTAAGCTTGGAAGAAACTTTCACTCTTTTACTTTTACTCTCAGAGAGGAAGAAAACTTTCTACATTTCTTTAAATTCAAACTTTTTCCCCCCTTCTTTCATGAGATCTGAAGATTTTGTGTATGTTTAAGAAATCCTGCAGAATACATTAGAGTTGAAGTTGTGAATAATAAAATTATAAAACTTAACGGAAAAGAATTCACTGGCGACTATAGAAAGTACAAATCGATCTTACTTAAGATGTCATTATCGCATTTCACCTTTCCCTTCCAAACTATTCCGTTGCCTCCATATACATGTGCACTGGTCGTGTGTTTTTCTTTTCAGCAATGAACCAACATAAGTCGTCAGAAAAAGATCGGCTCTCCCGCTTTCCCCCGCTGGGATCTGAGTTATTCGGTGTGGAAGACTTAACGAGAAATTAATTCACTTCTTTAAAGAGTTTGGGCCGCTGTGTTCGCTCCCTTAATGACTACGCGAAAGGAGAAAGAGATTGCAGATGAAGGTAAGGTAAGAAAAACAGAACAGAAAGAAAAGAATAAAAAAAAATGGAGGGGCAGAAGTTGTTTGTTCTTGTATATATCTTCCGCGGAACCTTCCGGAAGGTCAAAGGCCACGGTTCCAACGGGAAGGAGGAATGTGGCGGTCGGCGGTTTAGACGTACCTGCACATCCAAGGCGAACTCTTTTAATTGAGTTGCGCTTCAGCACTGAATTATCTACTGCTCATGTTCCGTGAAAAGCGTGGGTAGGTGGGTGGGGGAGTGAGTGGGAGCAGCCAACGGTGCGGAGTGTGAATTACAACAGGGAGAAAGAAGCCACTGGCCAAGATCGAACTTTAATGGACTTGCGCGTGGCTACACACAATTCAAGCAAATGGAACGTTGTACCCCCAGAGAAATAAAGAGAAGAGAACACTTTTGAGAGAAAATGACGCTGGGTGGAAAAATAATTAAGGGGAAAATGGTTAAATTAAAAAGTTTGTGGAAAAATTTACAAAGTAGAGACCCTGCTTACATAGGTCGTTGTCAATTGTTTGGTATCATTTTTCAATGCTTACAACCAACAAAGAAGTTGCATTGTTAAAGAAAAGAACATGTGCACTAAATCAGTTTATCTTTATCCTAGATATACAGGGCGTTCATCTCTATTCCGGGTGATCAGTGATTAATCTGTACCGATCGATCTGTACCGTCTAAGAATGCTTCCAGCGACTTTATATGTTTCAAGATAAAGATAAACACTGTATAACTCCTAGAACAATACTCTGAGAAGCTGAAAGAATTCTTTGATCTGTCGACTCCATAGCATGATTGCACGATGTGATCAAGTGCTTAGGATACATCTCATAAATCATCTAATGTGGCAAATGTAGCATGGCAATGACATTTAAATTATTTAAATAGCATCACACACCTTTAGATACATATCTGCTTCGTATTATTAAGATATGGGTCGTTCAAAAGAGCTCATCGACTTCCAACATGGAACCATCATAGAATGCCACTTGTGCAACAAGTTAATTCGTGAGATTTCCACCATTCTACAAATACCCCGTACAAATTTAGGCAATGCGAGTGCGAAGTGTCAGCATTTATTTACGAAAGTTAACTGTATCAGCATTTATTTACTGGAAACTTAATATTTTGATAAAATTTACGAGAATTCAGGATCAAATAGAAAACTGAAGCACGGAACATGAAGTTTCAAATTGTGCTATCGGGAAAGGAAGGCTGGCACATTTCGACTTTTCTGATTTGCCAAAATCGATTTTAGCAATTTACACTATGAAGATATGTCTGCCTGCGTCTATGGATTATTGCGATATAACCAGGTATGTCTACTTTATTACAAAGAATGTATGGGTGGTCACATTATTTTATACAAGGTGTTTCTTAAACATACGGCAAAAATTCATAGGATGACCCTTTGGGTTATTTATACACGATCTTGCTTTGGTTCTTTATCTTACTAATTCAATCCTTTATGCCGACGACGTTACGTTGCTTTTTTATCATACAGATATACAGAGGTTGAGTCAAAAATAATGGTCGACTCGGGAGGGGGTTAGAGTTTGACGAATTCTGGGCGAAGACCATTTACCACAAGGGTATATCGCAGTTTATTAAGAGAAAAGAGTGGGAAGAAACGTCAGTACGAATTTGAATGCCATAGACATTGTGCCACCTGCGCCAGCCAGTGTAAAAATATGGAAGAAAAATTGGTTATACGCGGGCTCCTTCGTCACTATTGGAAAAAGGGGACCAGTGCGCGAGCAGCAGCCGCCGTAATTTGCAGGGTGGAAGGTCAGGGTGTGACAATGAACGGACAGCACGACGATGGTTCTCCCGCTTTTCGTCTGGAGACGTGGGCCTGGAAGTTGCGCCAAGGAGCGGAAGACCCAAAGAAGTGGATGACGCAGCCCTACGGCAACAAGTGGACTAGCGGCGGACATCGTGACATCACAATCGAGTGAAAGGTCAACAGGAGCTGCCGAGTTGTGCCCCACGAGCTGACGCCCGCGCAAGCTCAACAACGGGTGAAGGTGTGTCGTCAACTGCTGGAAAAAATCGAGGTTCTGCCACATCCAGCATACAGCCCCGAAATGGTACCTTCCGACTACCATCTCTTCCGATCCATGGCAAACTTCTTGCGTGGACGGCGCTTCGCCAATGTCAGTGAGGTTGAAGACGCCGTGCGTGACTTTTTCGCCCAGAAACCGGAGGAGTGGTTTCACGAGGGCGTCCGCCAATTGGCTGATCGTTGGATGAAGACCATCGAGCATGATGGACTCTACTTTGAAGATTAGCAATTTCCTGTCTGGTGCCCATTTAAAAGTTTGCGCGGTGATCGGCCACTACTTTTGACTCAACCTTTGTAATATTCCTTATAGCTACCCTTAATTCTGCATTACTGAAACCAAAACACTGGAATGACACACATTTTTTACTGATAAAACGTTGAAAAAAAAACAAACTAATTTTTTTTAGCAATGGAACAAACGAAACATCCCTGTTATCCTTATGTCTACTATGATAATCAATTAGTTGAAACAACAAATACCTTCAAATATTTGTGTTAGTTATAGCTCATGACTTAACCTGGGACCACCACATCGACTCTTTACTTCTGAAATTCAATAAAAAACAAGGGTTGATCTCCAGGATTCACTACCTTCCACAGAACATCTTATTACTTCTTTACTATTCTTGGATACACTCATGTTTATGTTATTGTATTATTTTCTGGGGATCCTCCACTTCGTTTAATCTGTCCCAACTTTTAAAACTTCAGAAGTGGTTTCTGCATTAATCTGTATTCCCACCATTTTCCAGCTTTACTTTATTCAATTTTGTGCGTTTATTAATAAGAGCACTAACTCATATGTATCCCTTTCTTCTACTATCACTATCCAATCTTATAAGGATAGACATAACTATGCTACTCGTATCGCTGACGAATTATGTCTTCCTTTAGTTATGTTTAGCTATCGCTCTAAATGCATCTCTTTCATTGGCATAAGATTTTGGTCTCGCTTAACCCCGGGTATTCGTTTATTAACCCCTTATAATGCTTTTCGTAAAGCTCTAAAGAAATTTGTAATTGTAGATCCTTCTCTTACATTTACATACTTCTATTGATTCAATTACAGTTGTCAGTTATAATTACTGTAGAAAGCCTTCATTGGTAATAACATGGGGTCATTGTTAATAATATTTACTATTTGGTCCGCTCTTATCAAGACTAGATTACAATTATCGATTATTTTTAATTTTTGATCAATAGAAATGTTTTTTGGTTTGCTGCTCCCTATTTTTTATTCGCAGCCTTTTTTATTTTCACGCTTTTTGCTTTCCTGTATCATTGAATGACATGCAGACATACACAATTACGTTGTGCAATTCGCACTCTGCTCTCGATGTCTTGAAGCAAAACTTGTTGCAGCAGTACGCTGCCGAAACCCATAAGCGACGAGCGAAGGGACTGCTTCCTCTGTTGGCTTTCTCAATAGTCTGCTAACTCTCCATTATCTCCAATTACTGCTCATTTTTAAAGATTTTCAAGAAAATGTTAGCTTCTAAGAACTATCAATTCCAAGAAAACCCGAGCATCAGAAATTCTATGCAATGTTACAAATTCAATTTTGTTTTATAATTCGCAGAGTTGGGATGGAATCTTCATTACATGCCTCAATGAACCTTACATTGCAAAAACTTTGCCTTGCATATTTTTGGTGAATTGCGTGTTTATACAAACACGACGGGCCTACTGTTGCACAAACTTTGCCTTGCTCTGTTGGTAATGAGATAACTCTTAGTATGGCCTGCCATCAATATGAATATCGAATACATTAGTGCACGTCCTGGAAGACTCGTCAGCGCGCAAATCCGATGACAGAGTGCACTTTGAATGCGCCTTCTGTTCTTGTTGTCCCGAAAGCTTCCTCTGAAGCGTTGTTACTGGGGACAGAGGGATTCTCGAGCTCGACACAGGAGATCACTTTCAGTCAATGAAAACCCTGAACCTCCTTCTTAGAATTGATAGTATTAGAACATAATGAGCAGTAACTAGAGAAAATGAGCAGTAACTGAAGATTATGGAGAGTCAGGAGTGGAAAGGCGGCTGAGGAAGCAGTTCATTCGCTCGGGACAACTGAAAGCAGACCCCTCGAGAGAGACTGACCTATCTATATCGCCTGCTTACTGATCTGCTCTTTGTTAATAATTCTTTGGAAACGCATGGTTCTATTGCCAAGGGAACAAAACATTATTTTGAAGGTATTGTTGCATCATCCAACTTTAAGCAGGAAACTATTTTTTCATATTATAGAAGATGATTTTCAGAATGCCGCTTTGTTTTGAACTTTCTATAGAAGTGCACCTTTAATCATACATAAAATATACTTGCTATAAATATTATTATGAAAACTCATAGTGCCTGTAGGGTTATTTATTCTAAAGTAGAGTACATTTGTCTATCATAGATTGATTTTTTGAAATCTCTATGATTCTGATGATTCCTTTTCCATCTGTATACATTCTATAAAGTCTAAAATACTAACATTTCCTTAAAGAATTTTTATTAATAAACACACAGTAACTTTTTGTACAATAAAAAACGGAAAGGTTCTCATTCGTCTGCTATGGCTTAAACAAAGCACTTTACGTTGGGGGATGGTTCATATTGTTCCTTCGAAAATCCCCTGCAGGGTTTTTCCAAATATCACCAAAACAAACAGATGGACCGCAAATTCCGCACTAAAGTCCCGCAATGAAACCAAGAGGTCAATCAACAGACTGGCCAAGTCAACAGAGCTCGGTTTGTTAGGCCTTAATGGTCCGTTTTCAATAGCCATAGGTTACGCAAGGTTCAGAGGAGCGGCGAAGGATACTTTATGCTTTAACAACTGGCGGCAAAACCGTGTTTTTCTTCCGTTCCGAACGACGAATCCGTTCAAGCTAACGTATTGAAAGCTAAAAATGGAATTGAAAATAGTTTTGAAAAAGCACGTTCATCTATTAAATTCAGAGATAAAAGAAAACATTCTCTAATTTTCTTTTTGGCAACCGATGGGTTAAGAGGGGAAGAACGGGCACGTGAATGTGCGGGTGTGTGAAATTTTGATGGAGGATCCCCTGTTTATTTAATGTTTCTAGTCACCACAGATGTCTCTTTTTGAAGTCGACTCCTATGGCGTGTGACTGAGGACATGCCTTTCCACTTAACTTGCCAGAACCACTTTCAACTTCTCACTTATTTACAAAACTGAATCCAAATAAAAAACTTATCAGGGTCGTGTTGATTATTTTTCTTCTCTTTCATTGCCAACTGGCTTTTTCCGCTTAAAATTTTTATTTGTATTCTACATTTCATATTTAATGGAGTTCTCTGACAACTCACATTTTCCTTTTGAAGCTTATGAGAGGTTTGGGAAATGGCACAATGTCTTCGTTTATAGAAACTTAAACTTAAATCAATATTGAAAGGAAACTAATATCTAAAAGTTCCATTTACCAAACATATTTATGAGTTTGTAAAATATGTATATAACACTTAGAAAGAAACAGTTTTGTTAGTGATCAGCTAATTCACAAATTGCATCAAGTTTCTTCATAAATTCTTTTAAATCTATAATAACGAAATACCCATTTCAATTCTCTTGCCAAACCTCTTAAAGGTGCTCTCGAATTCCAGACTATTTTTTAAGGAAAACCCGAAAAAAAGAAGAAGGAAAAAAAAAGAGAATAAGGGCAGGGGTGATGAAGGACAGAGTAAAAAGTTGTCTTGCTCTACTAATTCAATTAGGCTCCACCTTCAGTGGCCCGAAGAGACCAACTCTATTCGGCGACACCTGAGAGCTCCTATGACGAGACCCAATGAGAGACATTAAGCCTTGCATAAACAGCGATTAAGAAAACACCTAGGTTCAATTTGGCACGACTAAGAGAACACATCGAATAGGGGGCTCGAGATTTCTGGTACGTTGGAAAGGGGGATTCAAGGGATAATTAGAAAAAGAAGAAAACGAAAGAAAAGCCATAGCTTCTCATCCGCCCAATCGGAGGCAATCGTTTCGACTGCGATGTAAACGAGGGAGGATCCACTTTAAGAAACTCGTTTTTTCTAACCTCTAATATGCTAAACATCGATAACAACATATCTGTAATGTTGGGTTACAATTTAAATTCATAACGTGATTTTTTTTACCAGTTAGAATTGCGTTCTGGGGGAAATCTATTTCAGAGTAAACAAAAAATATTTTCCTCACTAGCTTTAATGAAAAACTAACAAATAAAACAACTTCTAAAATAACCAAAATCGGAGGGAACCTCTAATCCACAAGGAGATTTGAAATACCGGGTACGTATTTCGGCTACCAAGCAGCCATTTTCAACGGAGGGGGACAAAATACAACTAAAAAAATTTTTTAAATTCTCCTCACAACACTGATAACTTCGTCAATAAACCATTATAACAATAGCAGTCAACTTCAAACACTAAGATACATAAAATATTCCTTACAAAGAAAACCTGTGTCCTCTTCTTAAAAGTCCATACACGAAAAAATGGTTTGAAACCAAATTTGGAAGTCCCCTCATAATCGTAGTCCTAATTGATGTGAAGTTTCAGATTTTAAATACAGAAAAATAATCATAATTACAAAATAGAAAAATGAACTGGACTCGAACCAAGGATCAGCCTTTCGCTAGCGCCGCTCCAAGGAACTGAGCTACCGCGGACATTAAACCGCTAAGCTGTTATAACATGCCCATATGTATTGCCCTGAAGTTACACATCAGCTCAAATCATCTTCCTTACTCTTCAACCATCAATTAAACCAGGGTTACCAGAGGTTTTATGAGAGAAAGAGGACAGCTGATTGCAAAAACTGGGACATGAAGATCAAAAAATAGCATACCTAGAAATAAATTAAACAAGGGGAAAAGTGACCTGTTAAGCTTACATCTATTGTCACATTAGTTACTTCATTTGTATTACTTACACACCGAATGACCAATTTATTATTTCTCAGTACTTCGTTGAGCCACAGTTTGCCTTTAATGATGCATCAATTCTTCTTGGCATGGACTTCACTAGATGTTGATAGGTGGTTTCTGGAATTTGAGACTATGCTTGATGAAGATCCAGAGATTACGGGGGAGGGGGCACCTAAACAAAGTAAGCCTATGGCAGGAATTTCATGTTCCTGAAACCAATCCTGTACAATAGGAGCACTATGGCAGGGCATATCTCTATTGCGATAAACTGCACAGCGAACGATGAAACATCATCTTGAATGAATCTGCCTTAATCTTATGGTTTAGTCTGCTTAATCCGAATCTGCTTTTAGATTTTTTTCTATCAGGTCACGTTTTCAAGTTTACGCATATAGAGACTGCAATGTTAAAGTATCCATATGTTTGGGCGACAAGGACATTTATCAGGCCCCAAACTCTGAATAATTTAAAAGTGTTTCATTAAAAAACAAGAAATCTGTTGGTCAGATACGGATTCACAGCTAACAAAACTGTATAAGAATCAGTCTTAACGTTAAAGGCGTCTTTAAAAAGTTATTTTTGTTGGCCTGTGCTATCAACGTGACAGGATGAATTTGATCACGGTATTTAGATATTTTGTGCGTTCAGAGATTATTTGAGAAGATCTTTGATTAAGAGATTTGGTGAAATTCGCTATACTATTGCCTTTCTGTTGTCTTTTATAATTTCGGACATTCAATTCTGCCGAGCATTGACTGGTCGATGAGAACCACAAGGTTCAGACAAGTTTTTTGGCTGACAGTCTAGTCCTTAAACACTTTAAAAGAAGCTGCTCTTGAGCATTTCACGACTGCGGCGGGTTCCTTGATACTCACTCCATGGCTCCAAGCAACTACAATCATCCCAAGTTCCAAATCAGTTGTTTACCTATATCTTCACAAACAAATTATCTCCTACTACAAACTTGATTAAAACTATTAGATCGCCATAAAAAAGGCCACCAAAAAGGGAATCATCTGAATCTCACAGTTTCACACCAAATTGAAAAATTTTAATCATATAAAGCTACTATTGAGGCATGCAAAATAAGAAAATCGCGAAATTGTTACTTTCAAATTAAAGAAAAAAGAAAAATTTTGAGCGCATATAGCTATACAACGGCTCTGTTGTTATGCCATAGTTTAAGCAGTGTGTCTGTGTGTGTCTGTGTGTGTGTGTTATCTTGACGGAACTTCTTACCACTTAAGAGTACGGACGAATCCACTTCACATGAAAGCAGGGAACTACTTCCTACGAAGGAGCAGCAGATGACAACTACTTTTTAAGCAATTTTTTTTTAAATGGATTATTAAAATTAGCTAATTATCATCCAGCATAAAACAAAGTTTTCCTAAGTTTTAGAGATGAATAATATCGTCAATTAGCTTTCGCTTTATCCGGGCCTTTATGCCAAATTGTTGCGCGGTAAACTTTCACATGGCTAATATATGTACGCAATCCTAGAGTTCAACACGAGAATTTTCTTTTACCCATTCTGGGGACAACCACAAACATCCATACCTAAGGTGGGATTCAAACCCGCGACCCGACGGATTCGAGAAGTGGAAAGCCTACGCCCCAGCCCTCTCGGCCACCGGGCCGACCCTTTCCACTGTAAATGAAATATATCATTGCGATTTAATTTAAGCAGTGCAAAAACGATATGAAAAAGAAAAAGAAAAGAAAATAAAAACATGATGAGAGACCGGCGGAATTAGATAGCATATGTTTAGCCGATTTTGTTGCATGGTATACACCAGTAATGAATAGAAGACGTATCAACAGAGATGATGTTGATGATACAGATGACCATGAAGCCACTGAACAAAAAAAAAATAAATAAATTGATCACATACGTACAGACGGAATTTTGTTTCCTTCAAAATTTCAATACATCTTTTCGATTCCTGAGTTTTTATTTCGATTTTAGAAAAAAAAAAAAAAATTACTTGGAAAACGAACACACGCCTTCCTTCTTAGTGAATAAGGATAGACCAAAAATAAGGATAATAACTGATTTTGTATTTGATAATTGAAGTTACATCCACAAGTGGATAACCCCAGTAGGGACGAACTTAACATTGTTCATCCCCAACAAGATTCCAAAAACTCAAAATTTCACACAAACAGATAGGCGAGAGACATCCATATCAAAGATAAGTCATTCAAATACAGTCTTTCGTACATTATTATCCCACTGACTTTCCTTAGTCCATCTCTTGTTGAGAAAACTCAGCACTTTATCTGGCCTCTCATAAAAAACAGTTACTTTTTTAGGCTTTAATGATAACTATGACGCCCTCTGGTGGAAGAGCTTTGATTCAACATTTCATTAACGATGCACTACAAAGTCTTATCGGGATTGTATTTAAAGTGAAGGTAAACTTTCTTTTTTCCCGCTTAATTTCTCGCACTATGTGATTTATTAAAACTGAATTCCTCTAACAATATGCACATATCCAATAAAAGGATAAAGAACGTATATTTAAAAAATTGTGTGCTTAAGACCACACGACCGAAGTGAAAACTATGGCGATTGTAATTGATTCTAGGTAATGTACGAGGGTTGGGGCATAAGTCATGGCAACTATTTTTTTTCTCATAGCTAAGGGATGGTATCACAAAATGGTATATGTCTCGAAGAAACCGTTCGTCCGTAGTATATTTCCATAACACCAGATGGCCCTGTGATTTCCTTTTGTTAGAGATCCTGTATGTATCAGAGATACGACAACTGAGAAGTCAAAAATGATTGGTTAGAGCCGACTCGTGACTTATGGACGCCATTATGTGCTAACCATGCTAGCAAATGCCTTGCAATGCCGATACTTGTATCATGTTATACAACAGTATTTAGACATCGCCAGATGTAATTTTTTTCCGAATTAAAAATCTATATATATATAAGAATGTATGTATGTATGTATGTATGTATGTATGTATGTATGTATGTATATGTTTATTTGTATGTCCCTTATACAAATCTTTAGTTTTATTCCGATCTTGATGAAATTGGGCCATATTTGACCTTCAAAGCAAGAGGAAGAGCACTGTCTACATGAAATTTCGAAATAATAATAATATTTTATATAAAATTCATTTTACGTTTGCTGTTTGATTGTTCGCCCACTGATGGAATTTGCCATTGGATGGCGCTTAACTCGCACGTCCTTAGGATCCTAAATCCTTCTTTTTCCTCCGAAGATTTCGGCCATTACGCCATCGTGCATTCGGTTGCTTTATGATGTTTTAATCCTCTTTTCTGCTAAATTTTTTGAAGTGTTGAGATCCTGTTTTTATTCTTTATGTTCAGAAAATTCAGCATATATGTCTGAAGAGGTTCTTATAACTTTTGAACTCAGATTCGCACCGTATGTGCGTTAGGTTCAGACAAGGCCTTTACTTTCATTTTCAGTTTCAATGTAAAACCTCTTCCGCAGGCAACGAGATTGGTGGAAAAAACGACGCCATCTTTTGAAGCTAATTGACAGTCGAGGAAAAGAACTTGAAATTTGAGAAAAAGAAAAAATACATTCGGAATATTACAATCATTTTATTCATGGTGCTGCATGCAGGAAATAAATTTAGTCTAAACTTAGCTTACATTATGATATGTTGAAAAGCATAAATTGGTTTCGCTCTGTTTGTGAGTTTGTTTGACTGCCCGTCTGTATGTCCTCGAGAATGCTTCAACACTTTCAAATTCTGCTTATGGTATTCGTACGAGTTCCTACCTGAGCTCACCTGTTAAGCTTGGCATTGATTTCGGACTAACAGTTACGAGAATATTGAGACCAAACCCTCCCCCTTACAAATTTTAAATTGGCAATAACAGACATGAAAAAAGATCACACTTTCGGAAATGACGAGCCCAAGACGAAAAACACGTACTTTCGAATTTAAAGGAGAAAAGGCTTGGAGTACGTGCCCGTCATGAAGCTTAGACGAAGCACGCATACATTTCTTATTGCAGTGCTGTTAGTACTAAACTAAAATGTGGAAAATATTAGGGCGATTGAAACAAATGGTTAAATAATGTTAAATTGGAAAATAGCCAACAGCTAAAAAAGGCCAACTGTTAGGCTTATTGTTAAAAAGGGCTAATAAATGTTAGGCCTAAAATGAAAAATGGAGGATATGTGTGAGTCAAAAGTCGTTGGACGCCTTCCTATTTTGGATACCAATGTAGTTACGCAAATTCGAATACATGGAATGAATAGGAACTTGAGGGTGCTCTATCTAATGGAGTACCTTTCATCATCTCAAGTATGGAAATTAGAACACATCCAAATTATATCTCGAAAACCGTAAGAGATACAAAAAAATTCCAAGTGCACATTTGTTCAACAGCAAATTCCAAACAAAAAAGGTCCCCAAAATCCAATGAGCAGATCACCCACAATTCTCATTGCAAGCTCTGCAAATTATTTCATGCACCATCTTCATCCTGTTCTGGAAAGTTCCACAATTTACCATAAAGTCAACAGTTTCCTGTGGAATTGGTATAAACAGGAATGTTGAAGCTGAGAAAAAATAAAACCAAAGCAAGATGGCACAGTACACTAACCAGGGAATGATCAACATGGTCCTCTGCTTTGGTGAGGCGAGGCAAAATTATCATGCAACATTCAGGCATCGTTGAAATGTCTTGCGGAATTCTGCTATGGTGCAAGTGGACATCACATTGAACACTATCTGGATTGATGGAAAGACTTACTTTGTATCAGATGACTATTTGTAAGTAACAAACAGTAGAAGATCCAATTGTCCTGTTGCAGAGCTTGCAACGAGTATTGTGGGTGATCCGCTCATCGGATTTTGGTAAACTTTTTTTTGTTTTGTTTGGAATTTTTTTGTTGAACAAATGTGCTATTGGAATTTTTTATATATCTCTTGCGATTTTCAAGAGAGAATTTGGATGTGTCCTAATTTGCATATCTGATATGATAAAAGGTGTTTCATCAGAAAGAGCACCCGCATGTTCCAATTTATTCCCTGTTTTGGAATTCGCATTACTACATTGGTATCTAAGATAGGAAGGTGCCCAACGACTTTTGACTCACCCTGTATTACATGCCATATGTTAGCATTGAATATTTTAAGGAGATATCGTAATCGTACCATTAGTGCATCCATTCCGGATATTTCACCTTAGAACTTTGTTCGTGCTCTGTCCCATATTTATCGATTGGCGAAAAATGAAAGTGAAAAGGTTAATTCGTTTTCAAGTCATCATACAAAATACTGAGCTCCCTACTAATAAAGAAATCCGAATTTTCCCGAGTTTTACCGAAAAACGTTTCACTTACGAGCGTGACGGATCAGACATATTCACTCCCCAGCAAAAATTTTCTATGCGGTGCGCCTATAGAAGTTTTCACTTCAAAAAATTATTTCCTTAATTTATTATTTTATTTTATTAATTAATTGGGTAATATTCGAAAAGTTTCCGGGGCTGATGTCATGTATTCGCGAGTAAAAAAAAAGGGCAAGGCTATCGAGTGATCTAATGGGGCCAGCAGCCGAGAATACGAATATGCATTGATGAGGTGTATGTTTCGCAGTGTTTTATAAATTAAAACAGTGAAATGAAGATTTTATGCTTAATAACATTACGCACAAAGCCATCACTTCCAAGGTATGCTTGTGCTCAAACAAAGAGTTCCGGATACAGGTTTGGATGGTTCCCTTGTAAGTGAATATTTAAAAAGTTTCTTCTTTATTGTTGATCAGCCTTTATGGAGGCTAGACCATACAATAGGAAGCACCATAGGAAACGAAAACTCGTAATCACGAAAACTCAACCCGATCTCGAATTGCGGTTCTAAAAAATAGGACATGTCAGGGAAAATCCAGACGTTAGGTAATTCTAATTAAACGGATGAAAATTCTACTTAAAGTCTGAAGATGTTCTTCAAGTAGAAAATTGTGGGTCAGGGGTTTGTTATGTTAGTTGAGCTGACTAAGGTTAGTTTATTAAGGGAAAATTATCTGCAACGACAAGCGATGCAAGGTTTTGCCCGGGCTTCGTTGCAATCAACCTTCTGGACCGTTTCTTTGAACACACGTACCAGGTAAAATCGAGACACAATGAAAAGTATGAGAATATGTTCTGAAATGTCAACGCAGCCACGCAATAAAAACCGGAGTTATGAATCTTCAAACTGAAATAATTAATTTGAAATTTTAAAATCACACAATATCTCTCATGTGCATGAATAATTGTATGAGGTGCTTATTAGATTGGAGACCAAATGAATTTTGAACGCTCTCACTGTTTAGATTCAATGTTAGAGTAAATAAAAGTTAGAGATTTTCTTTTTCCAATTTCCTGTGCATATGGGTGGCTTTGTCTATCAAAGGCGTTGCTGAAATTGTTGAAGTCTCAAACTGCCATTCTCCTTCCCCAAGTCGTTCCTTTAAAAGTGAACGTCGTCTTTAAGGAACGACAACGTTTAAAGCCTTTCGACTATTTTTCTATTTCTTTTGTTTTTTTTTGTTCCTTTCATTCTCTTCCTCCTTCGAAAACTCCTTTTCATTTATTCCGATCGTTCCGTTGTTTTCCGTTTTCTCCTCTTTTATTTTCTCTCTCGGATTCCTCGCCTCGAACTCTTCACGCGGCTGTCGAGGAGGGAGGAATGGCTGGCGGGCGAAAAATCTTCTCCCGTTGCCAGCAACGGAAACAAAAGCCGAGGAGGCTGTCGGGATAAATTACAAGCACCAGAGCCAAGGAAGAAGACGTCGCTCAGTGTAAAGTGACTCCTAATGCTAATGAAATGACGGCTGTTCTTTTCTGTCTCGAGGTCTGATTTGGGAAGCAAATAAAGCGCCATCACGCGAAGGAACCCCTTTCTAAGAGAACCCACCACCACCACCCTCGCCAGTTTCGCCTAATTATACAGGGCGGATCGGAGTCAAAAGGAAAAGGTGCGAAGAAGAAAAGAAATGGGGGAGTCACAAAAGTGAACAAAAGTGGGATAGGGATAAAGAACCAAACGGAAATGGAGAAACGAATTCGGGAAAGAGAAACACGTTTCAACTTGAAATTGGAAAACTTCAACCGGGTTTTTCGTTTGAAGACGCTTTTGTCTCCATCTATGTCGCACGTTCCTCGTCTCTATTGTGCTCTGCTGTTACTTCTAAGAAAATGAAATATTATTATCACTGTTAAGTGATATTTCGACATCGAACATCATGTCATCTAGAAAGAGAAATTTCAATCAACCGTAAGAGAAAAATGATAGCCTCTTTGTTTGGAAAATTTCTCTTCCACAGAAGAAAAACAGGAAACGTTATATTGAATACACTGATACGAAACTAAGTAACTCTTAGCGAAAAGGTTAATGGAAAAATTAAAAAAAAGTATAGCACCATGGAATTGATAATGAATGACATGATTAATTTCAGAGTTCAGGTTTACATGATGAATTAAGTTTTTTGGTTGAAAATTTTAAAAACAAAATTCATAAACATTTCGCGTAAGAAATAATTTTATATGTCAATAATTACCTTTTAAGGTGATCCTAAGAGAAATCTAAACTTGTGACTAGGTGTTTTTAGGCATTAAATTTTAAATAGGGTCTAGTTAACAGAGATAAATTGCTTTAAAGCTACTTCATTATTTATATAACGTCTTAGATGCATTTACTTAGATACATTTTAGCTAAGTAGGCTTTTAGGTTGATACTAATCAACTTCTACGGCTTACGGCTCCTGGTTTAGGCGTCCTTTTATTCGTCATATTCACAGCCTCAATCTACCAGCACAAGTTCAATCTTGAAATAAGAAGTTATGTTGAAGCCCATTCAAGGAAAACAGCACTTTGGAGTGTTTTGCGTGAAAAACTACCAAAAACATGAATTCTGAGTTGATTTCCATCGCCTTTCTGAGATCTTCAGTTTTAAGCAAAATAGCGCATCATGTAGATGAACAATCTACTTTTTATGAATTATGATTCCAAAATATCCTCAAGATGGTAGGAAGTTGAATAAGTCACAGACATTCACATACTTATAATCTAAGTCGACTACTGCTACCAAGACATTCAGATCGAAAATGTTATACGATAAACATTTCTTTCTTCTCTTTTGAATGCACTCCCGTCAGTTAATTGTGTCTACGATTCAACCTTATCTTTAGCTTTGAGTGATAATATTGGCTAGGAACTCAAATATAATTGAGTTCGTAGCAAAGTCACCTATAATCGGATAGTTCAAACTGATTCCATCACATAAAATCTTCCAACACTTGACTCAGTGCCGTCTTATTATTGAAGTGAACGTGTTTGGTAACTTATAAGAGGAAGGGATGGTAATATGGACTCTGCTGTTAATATAAACCCAGGTTGTTTCTCGCTATTAAAGTGGTGCATCCTAGCAGCTATAACTCGAACTACATCTCAAGAAGAACCAGGCAACAGGCGAAAACAGCTGGCCATGTTAGTCTCTCTTGATGGTGAAGCAGAGAACGTTATTGTGTTGGATGTTTCTCAAACGTTTTGCAAGGCAATTTATTCTTTTTTTACAGGGTGTCCAAAAATTATCTTTAGAACTTTAGACTTTAATAAAACACTAAACATGAAACGGTTTTCAGCATGGGACAAGTAAACAAGTTTTTTTCTTTATTCATAAATCTCAATGTGTGCATCCCTCGTGGCATGTACGCTGCAGCATCTTCATAGTAGCATGTTCAAAAGCATTGAGAATGCGTGCCTTCTAGTCCATTAGGTCTATAACCTTGGTTCGCTACTCCTGGTCTTTTAGGAAACCCCCACAGGAAGAAGTCCAATGTGAGGTCCGAAAGTTCCGTTATATTTGGGTATCTAACTTAGTCTCTATGAACCAGGCAACGCATTGAGCTTTTTTTTCCCCTGTGGGATCTATATTTCTCGTCAAAACTGTTTCACCTAAAATAAAAAAACTGCTTTAACTTTGGTTTTACTTGTCATATGCTGAAAACGTTTCTTATTATCTTATAGAGTGTTGTAGTTATTAAAGTCTAAAGTTGTAAAGATAATTTATGGACACCCTGTATTTAATATCACTGTTGAATGTTCGACTAGAAGTCTAAGGCTTTATAAATCAGTAATTAGAGCCCAGTAGTTTGGTGCTAAACAGCTATTATTTTCGAGATGACATAGCTTGTAATATAGACTCCTTTAATTGAGTACAGTACGCATCCGGGGTCCATATTACCCACAAGTTTATATATTTTTTACCAAATGAACTTCTGAAGTGTTATACGACTATTTTTACTGTTTTGAAGTAGAATACGTCTTACGTTTCGATACAGGAATGCCACGCTTAAACCGTCAATGTCACGAAAAGTGATGATCACGAAAACCTTAATAACGTCAAAACTATTAAGGATAGATTAATGAGTGATATTGCATTCGATAGAGTATAAAACAAAGCATGTTTTAGACTTTGACCGACTTCGTGCTGACGTTGAGTCAGAAAATCTGCTCTGTGGCGGATATTAATTTAGTCTAGCTCCGGCTTCCTTTGTGATAGCATGACGTTTTAGGTGTCATTTGTTTTACCTTTTCGCGCTTTATAAAATAGCTTAAAATTAAACCTCAATAATTAATAGTGTTTAAAATATCGGGCTTCAAAGTGCTGAAATTTCGCAAAAATTACAGATGAAGTATATGCTGATGGCGTATCCCAAAGGAGATGGATTCCTCTAACAAAACAATGCTCCATACCACGGTGCTCGTATTGTGCAGGAGTAGTTTCATTAACGCGAGGACGATGTTACCTAGATTAGGCCCCCCTACAGTCAGCTCTCAATCCAATCGTGCATTTGTGGGACGAAGTTGAAAGAGCCATCAGGCACTGGTTCCGCAACCATCAAATCTCATACAACTGGGCAGTGCTATTCATCAGGCACGATGTCAGATTTCTCGCAGGTCCAACGAAGTACTGTTGGGATGGTCATAATAATCTGGCCAGTCAGTGTATTAATTGTGTGAACATTTTATATCAGAAATCAAATTTCTTAAATTGTGTACAATATTATTTCTAATTCGCCATGTGGCCACAAGGTGTATTCTACGACTTACTAGCGGCCGTGTAACAATACAGCCCCGTACAATTTTTTTTATTGAATCATGAAGTATATGGCATACGCATTGTTCTGTTACTTTTCTTCTGAGCATAAATAACATGCTATGATATGGTGATAGACTATTTTTAATTATATTAAAGCCTCATTCAATGATTTTCATTTCCCAGATGCCACGAAGATCTCTCGACCCAAAGCAAAAGCGTAAATAGAAAGTTTGGCATAAGAAGAAAATGGCGGAAGCTGTAAAGCAGATTCGAGAGAAGAAGATGGGAGCCAAAAAGAGCTGCAAAATTGTTCCAGGTTCTTAAATCTAGCTTGGGTGATGGTGTCAGAACAATGTCTCTGTTTGCAACTTTTGTCGTTAGGTTTTAAGATTCTTTTCATGATGTTTTTTTATGATTCTTTGATCCATTTTCTTCTACTTCTTATTGCCTTGTTACAATAGCATGACGCTATTTTTGTCTTCTTAAATGCTCTTTTATAAATTCTTAATGCTTCTAGTTGTTCTGAGAATGAATATTTGCATTTTTCTTTTCATTGAATTCGTTGAGGTAGTCCTTATTACCTCCACTTTCTATCAGAGGGAGTTTTCACATTTCATGAAAAACTCGTTATTACGTTTATCTAGGTTATGGTAAACAACTCATCACTTCAGAACTTATAAATAACAAGCTACTTAATGTATATCCATACATATGGATGAAAATAATGGTAATTTCGAGCTTTATTGGCTGAAAACAACAGAGAATCCCATATTACCACCTCTTCCTCTATTCACTAAGTCAAACTGGAGTAGAGAAAGCTGTTTTTACTATAAAAATTTTTAATTAACTGGAGCTTACAAAGAAAGCCAGGAAAGTACTCGTGGAAATCATAATAAGAAGTTGTAATTAAATTCTGAATTTGGCACTTGTAGCTTTATATATTTTATACTAATAAAGATGAAATGGTTATCGAAACATTCCTTTATGAAGTACTTTAACAAGATAAAGTGGATAGAATGAAAACGTTAAGGAGCACGCATCCTTCATACAAGTGACACGAAGGAAAAAGGAAAAAAAAGAAAGAATCTAAGCTCAATGGTCCAAGTTTCTTACAAAAGGATGACCATTTTGACATTTTTGTAACGTACACAGTACGTATACAACCCGCAGGGTGAAGAATGTCTGAATAGTCGAAGCCTTTTCTCGTCGACGACTGTCATCTTGCTGGAGGTGGCGCTGTTTTAATCGATCTTCGAGCGAAAAAAAAAGTCTAAAAAAAGCATAGGGGAAGAAAATGTTTCCCTACACCCTCACCAAGTGTTCGTAGATCACAATGCATGAACTGATCAATGACTAAAAGCTATTGGATCCCTGCCAGCAATCGTTTCCGTTGCTCGTGTGTCGCCAGGGCCACCACCATGGTTGTTGGAAAGAAGAGAGGAAAAAGGAGGGGAACTGCGAAGTGGGGGTAAGAAGAGGAAACTTCTTGTGCAACATTCGTACGAAGCAGACGAAAATTGAAAGAACCAACGACACTTCTCTCGAGGCTTTCCCTTTTCCAAATCAATGGCCAACACTTGCGGGGGAGGGGAAAACTCAGCTGGACATCGAAAGGGAGTCAGTCGACAGAGAAATGTCATGGGAAATGCCTTTCGAATCACTGAATACGAAGACAATTCTGTATTATTGGGTGAATTACGATCGTTCATAGACTTTAAAGGGTTCATAGCAATTTAAAAGCAAGCTATTAAAGCTGTCTACGTCTATAAAGTAGGTTACATTATCAGAAAACATTTTTTAGAAGCCCAATTGGTTAATTTGTAAGCAACTTTCTGGCCTGCCCTTTTTGAATCAGATGAAGAAATTGAAGTTTTAGTCTTAATCGTCCTAGTCCGATCCTTAACGAATTACGATACCAAAACCTAACGTCCCCCCTTTTTTCAAAAAATAAACTTATTACACTAACGGTAAAACACAGTAGGCTTTAGACATGACATATTGACATCTGAAGAAATTTCTCTGTATACAAAGATGTCACCAAATCAATGGAGCGATATATGTCTGCTCCAAGGATGGAGGAAGAGCAAAGAGGTATACACACAGACATTTCGATTCAAAAAGAATTGGTACGAAATAGAAAGATGGGGACAAAAAAAAAGGTTTCTTTCTCTCTCTTTTGGTCTTTATTGGCTCTGGATGTCGAGACACGGTCTGGCTAACGTGACAAGGGCGAGGATAAAATGGAATGAAGAATGGCACCATGATGGGCGAATATTCTCCAAAACACTTTCCTTTGAACAACCTTTCAGTCGATAAATGTCAGATGGGAGAAAATAAAAGCGAGACCAGAACAAAAAATTGGTACGCAGTAAGAGAAACCGGAAGGAAATCAAATGAAAAGCAAATGAAGGGGATGAGAAATTAAAACGTTTCGGCAAATACAAAGGGCGAAACGCCAAGACAAGTTGGAAGAATCTTAACTTTGGAAGTGCTATGAGAAGTGAATTAATTAAGAGTATTGACATATCATTATGAAGTCAAAGCAAATAGAAATCTTTCAGCTTAGTTATCGAGTTTTTGGCTTATATTTATATAAATGAAAGCTGGATGCTCTCTGAAGTGGAATGAAGATTTAATGAAATGGAATGGTTAAAAAAATAAACATTTCTATGAACATGCGGATTTCACATTCACCTGTAAGGAGTCTTCACTACTGTATTACTAAACGAAAGGATACATGACGTAAACTGACTTCCAATGAGATCATTATTTAGAATTGTTGCAGTATGAGCATTATAACTTAATTTAAGAAGGAACCTTATGTCATAAAAATTGTGCGGGGCTGTATTGGGACACGGCCGCTAGTAAGCCGTAGAATACGCCTTGTGGCCACATGGCGAATAAGAAATGATATTGTACACAATTTAAGAAATTTGATTTCTGATATAAAATGTTCACGCAATTAATGCACTGACTGGCCAGATTATTATGACCACCCGAACAGTACTTCGTTGGACGTGCGAGAAATCTGACATCGTGCCTGATGAATAGCACTGTCCAGTTGTATGAGATTTGATGATTGTGGAACTAGTGCCTGATGGCTCTTTCAACTTCGTCCCACAAATGCACGATTGGATTGAGAGCTGATTGTAGGGGCCTTAAGCTAGGTAACGGTTGCTAGGATGAATGAAGCCATCTCCATTAGTTTTGTTGTTCTAATCATACGTTGTTTTCACACGAATTAAAAGGCCAAATCCTGCCAGGAAAACATGCCCCAAACCATATAACTGTCCCCACCAGCTTGAAGGGTCATACTCATGTACGTTTTTATCCATGTTTTCATGCTGTATTCGCCAATTCTCACTCTACGATCTGCATGATGCAACTGGAAACGTGATACATCTCAATCCTTGTGTGCCTATGCGAATTGGAGACGTTTTATCTTGTTCGCTGCAGACACTAAAGGTGTTCGAACAGGCCTTCGGCTTCCGCATCCCTTACGATGCAGTGTACGGCGAACATTGCGTTCAGAGATCATTTGAGATCCCTGATTAAGATCTGCAGAAATATAATGCACTGTTGCCCTTATGTTGTCTTGTGCCAGTCTTGCCACTCTCCATGCTCCCCGAACATTGACTAGTCGCTGACGGCCACAATTCGTACGTTCAGATCCAGTTTTACAGCTGACAGTCCAGTCTTTAAACATTTCAAGAGCAGCTGTTCTTGAACATTTAACGAATGCATCTGTTTTGCTGTTAAATCGTGACGGTTACCCTTATCTTCAGAAACAAATCATTTCTACTATCGTGGTAAACAACCTGCGTCCCTATTTATAATTGTCTGGCCCTCTTGCAAATTTAGCGCGAAATCATAGCTAATTTTCCTACAAATGTCACACGGACAAAATAATCTAGCCAGTCAGTGTATACTTGCAATATATCTTAAATTTTTAACCGGACTCATTACTTCTAACCAAACGTTAATTATAAGACTTTCTCAAATTCCAAATCACTGGTGTATGATAGGAGTAGTATACAAATGGCAACAGACTATATTTCGCGCAAACATCAAATGTACAGCGTGTGGAGAAGTCAGTGATTCTCCGGACATCTTCACCAGAGTTCGCGAGAATCTCGTCCGCAGACTAAACACCTGCATCGAGGCTCAGGGTCGGCATTTTGAACACCTACTATAATGTCATTCCTACCTCGTACAAGTTGCATTATCTCTGTAAGAATGCATTTCCGATCGCATGTTTATAAGAAAAATTTTGTTCCTCGCTACAAACTGTACATGGTATTTCATTCTTGACCTCACCTTTCTGAATCACCCTGTATATAAACATTCTTTCTATTCCCAATTTACACGCCAATGAAGAGGACAGGATGTTGGAAATGTAGATCCGTGGCTCCAAAATAAAAATCTCATTTGTGGAATTGGTGTTTATCTTCTACTTTATTTGTTACTATAGTTTGAAATAATTAAATGCTTGCGAGATCAGTCTCTCAGGTCATGACGTGATTTCCGTCACTTACTCTTTCACCCCGAAACTCAAATCTCAACCTCATATAGAATATGTAGAACATGTTGGAAAAATATATCGGACACCTATATCCTTTTCCAACAAATTACGAAAACAAACGCCTGGTCGTCTATTGATTTACAAGTTCTTCAACACCTTTTGACTCTATGCCAACCCGCATAGATGCTGAAATTTGTAAAGACTTTTTTTTTTATTTTTTGGCTATCATGGACTGTATGGTCATGGCAGTATGTGGTGATTTCATGAAGGGGGTGTACGCCAAAACTGGGTGTTTATGTGGTGAACCCGTCACGTTTAGAAACATTTTGGGTGCAGCTCCTACCTTTTGTTAGTACTGGCAAACTATTAACGCTATCAGTTCTTTGGGTACAAAAATCTTATCACGCTGTGTAAATGTTGGTCTTACTACTCCATGCGCTGTTTTGCTCAAAACTGAAGATCTCAAAAAGACGAGAGAAATCAACTCGAAATCAATTTTCTGGTAGTTTTGTCCACGCAAAAAGTTCTCAACATGAGTCCAAAGAGAGTTTAATAGGATATTAAACAGTTATTTTTCTAATTCAATGAATCGTCTGTGTACTTTGAAGTTATTTTTTCGATATCATTTATCGTAAGATTAATAATGATAGCAATTCTTATCGATGACATCAGCTTCTGAGAAATCAAAATCGGTAATCATATTAGAGAATTCAAGATTCTACCTAAGTGCAGAGAAATATTTGGATTAAAGGATGCTGTCAGAGTACTTTAGCAAATGATCGCATTAATAATGTACAAGGCAAACGCTTTTCAACCCATCCTCTTTGTGTAGCTCCGTTTACAGTTAAAGATTTAATCTTCAAAATGGAGTTGGTAACTCATCTTAAGGAGATGAATTTTCAAATTGGAAACAGAAAAGAGCAATAAAATTTTTGATCTTCTGAAGGCAAAATATTAGAAAAGCGATCGAACTTCAAATCTTTTAAAAGCTTTCTCTGTGTAAGTAAAGAGATTTATATACTTGTTACAAACTTTACAAATCTAATTAGCTTACTTAAATGTATAGTTTGTGTTTTCATTTTATATGACGATGGGGAAATCAAAACTTTAGTTACACACTACAGAAAGGTAATTAAGCTAATCAGATGTTTTTCATTGAAATGAATAAGTTGAGAATAAAACTATAATACTAAATTTTATATACTATTTCCCAGGACGTGAGAACATCTGAATTCACATGAAAGTTTAAACTTAAGCTTGTATTTGTTGAAGAACAAGTCGGATTCGACAAGGATGGATGTGTCTGGAGGTCAACTTCAGAGGTACTGGCATTGTTCAAGAACCTGGAGGGGCCGTCAAAGGGTAAACAAAAGCGAATGATGCTAACTTTGCTTCTAAGTGTCTGTTATTAGGCGAGCAAGCAAATAAAGGAGCGAAAGGCTTACAGCCATGTTTATGCAATGACATTCTGTTTGTTGGAAACGGAGTCTTAATGCCGACGAATTGTCACGAAAGGCGCTTGGTGGACCAAAGAGTGCGTAACGGAGGGATGGAGTGGAAGAAAAGAAGGACTTGGAATGAGAAGAAGTAGAGAAGAAAAAAGAGGTTGTGTGTAGAGTGTGCAGTTAAAAGAAAAAAAAAACTTTTACTCTTTTGTTCGGAGTCGTTGTCGTGTTTCCAATGCGAGAGACTCAAACACGGCTGGGGTCATTTGTCACATGGAAACGACATCTGGCAAAGCCGAGAAAATCTGCATTTTGAATTGTGGTTAAAACACCGCATTCTCTATGAGGGACGCCCTAAAGCCTTTTGATGTTCGAAATTCGAAGGGAAGGGAATTATACTGAAACCCAGCAACGATATAAAGAAGAAAACGTTTCTCTTTAGACGGAACCTCTTACGAAAAAGATTTTCCAAAAAAATAAAAAAATTAAAAGAAAAAAGAAAGAGAGCATGCATTAGAGGCATTGCGGACGCAGCGACAAAAGATGAATAATTGAAAATAACGGAAAATTCAAATGACATAGGTGAAATGGAGAATTTATTTGTAGAAAAGGAGACGTTTATTCGCAAGAATGCCATTGGGGGGCTTCTGAACGAATGCGAACAGCAGCTGCGGCGGGTGATGACGTTTCCCAGACAACGGGTCCGAGACACCGACGTCGAGGATTACTTCCATTACAGCGCTCGTTAGGGTAGAAAATAAATTAATTTCATTAAATGAGGCAACGCGAAAACAAACGGACACACTCGTAGCCTTTTCCTATGAAACATTCCATTCAAGGTGCTGCTTGCGAAGAAACCTCAAAAGCGAGTTGTTACACGAGAGTAACAATGTAATTCTATTGAGAAGAGGACTGAAATTTTTTAATGTAGATTTTCCTCTAAGATGACTGGTTGACAACATTAGTGTTAGCCTAACTTGCTTCCAAGAAGAAATAAAGTATAACGTCCATAAGGTGCTTTCCATGAATCACTATGAAATAATCAACAGATGAGATCAAAAATTCCAACATAAAAACTGTAACATGCCAGCCAATGAGGGAAAAAAATGAAGATGAGGGATTGTAAGTTATTGAGAGTATATAAAGTTAGGTTAAAACCTTTAGTGGTGCTAGAAGCAATATTTGCGACATCGAAGCAGGAGAAGGAATTTGCGACATTTTGCAACAAATTCTTGCATCACATAGACACTGCATTCCATCCTGAGTGAAGTAGTTTGAAACTATTTACTGTTTAAGACCCGGGAAAACTCCAGGCCGTCCACTGATCTCGGAA
>JAHWFO010091679.1:720912-786488 GCA_023313115.1 Rhysida immarginata
TTTTATTGATTTTCAAAATCCATCAGTCATTTTTGGGACACCCGGTAAGTGTTTTTGCTGTATCTGTTCTAATATTTGCACAATCCTTCACCATTGGATGCATTCTTCTCGTTTATAAAATGAGAAAATGAGAGAATTATGTAATTGTAACGGTTCAAGGTCAAAAAGAAACTTCCCACAAAATTGTTATACCCATTACTGACCAACTTGTGATTTTAACACTGACCAGAATGTGATGAAAACGCCATCTTTACATCATTTACAACCTTTAAAATATGTTTATAATTTTGATCTTCATATTCTACTTTGTGAAGTTAAAATTAGAATTCTTGCATACAGTGTGCCCCACCAAGGACCCCTGATTTTAAGAGTAACTATCTTGCACATTTTGAATCGACTGTGATGTGATTGCAATGGCTGCTTTCAGAGGACAGTTTATAGACTATTTCTCGGACTCAGTACTGCGACCAAGATCTGTAAAGGAAGGACAGGTCACGAATATGGAACTAGTAAAATTTGGTCTCAGATCATATTATAATCTCAAAAAAGTTTTATGATCTATTATAATTGAATTTTTATGCATTAATTTTCCTTTGAAGTATCTTCAGAAATTCTCATGAAGGAACTCTTGCTTCCATACATATATAATACAAATGTTCAGGATCTAATATACCGATTATTAAAAATTTTAAATCTAAGCCTCAACTGAGAAAACTAACAACTAAAGATAGTAAAATTAAACTATCGATGTTCTGTCTTTAAAACCAATTAAATCTCCTCAGAAATAATTTAAAAATTTTTCTAGTACGTGTAAAAAAATTTCCAAAAATAATCAATCTAATAACAGAGTTCCAAAAATATATTCCAACATATATATTCAAAAAAGTATAAAAAAAAACTTGATTCGCAATGTTTTCGCAAAGAGTTCTTGTTTAATTTGTTTTATTAACCTCAAATTTTGTTTATATATGCTCATTATAACTCACCCCTTTGAGGTATTGTTATTACTAATCAATTTGATACACTGTCATTAAGTTCTATTTGATGCCCTCACGGCCTTCTTCTCGGTTGTTATCAACCATACTGGCCATGTTTGGCACCGTTGTATTTTTATTTAACCCTTTTTATAAACAAAATTAAAAAAATGATATTGCGTTGTTTAAATTGCTTAATCGGATATCTTATTCGCATTGCATTTTGGAATTTTTTTTTTACATGTAGTTGAGTAATTTTAGATCAATAGATATTGTTATTAAATTATTTCTTTGAAGATAATTGCTTCAAAATTGGTTTAAATGTATTGCATCAAAGGTCTATAAGTTTTAAATGTATTACCTCATAACAATTTTGACATATAGCCTGAAAATTATTTAGACATAATTTTGATATAATTTTGAAAAGATTAAATTTATAATTTCGGGTTGCAAACATAAACTGTTATAACTTAAATGTTGATAAATTAAACCTGATAATTTTGACATAATTTAAGTTATGACAAGTTATGATTTCAATCCGAAACTGAAAATTGTAAAATTATGTCAAAATTATGTCTAAATAATTATCAGATTATATGTCAAAATTGTTATTAGGCCATTAATGTTAAAACTGTTATTAGGCTAAAATTTAAAAATTATGGTTTATTAAGAAACTTTTAATTCATTTTGAAATCTTATAAAAATGTCATTTTGGAATTTTCTTGATTAGTTTTTGTTTATTAATTAACATGTTGAAGTTTTTAAAATTTATGAAATTATTATTACAAGTTTTTATGAAGTGTCGAAAATAAAGTCTTACAGAAAGTTTTTAATCTTTCTAATTAAATACACGGGAATTTTTAAAACTTGTTTTAATTAAGTCTCGGGTCATATTTTCATCTCATTAAAAAATTTCACAAACATCAATTTTGCAATAAATTATATAAATGAAATAAAATTTGGAAAAACGTGAAGACTTAGTGAAATATTATAATTGAAATTTTATGTGTTATTTCTCCTGTAAATATCTATGAAGGAACTCTTACTTCCATACATTATTTGCATGCAATTTTTTTTTTATTAAAATCATGTGGAAAAATGTGTAATCTGACTGATAGATACATAAAGATTACTGATTCAGTAATATCATGTTTGCATGCAAAAATCAACTTTTAAGCTAAAGAGTCCAATATTATTTTAAAAAAAAATTATTTTTTACATTTTTTTTTATTTAGTTTGGAATTATTAATTAGTTTGGAGTTATTAATCCCATTAGAAGCTACTCGACAGCTGTATGACTGCCATGTAGTGTAGCATCAAAATAGAACAATTGGGGAATCGTGTCCTGACCTTTTATAGACCTTGACTGCAACAACAGCGTGCAGCGCCACCGTTTGGAAACATTTGTAGCTAATTTTGAACCTTCTGCATCAGATTTTTACGGCTTTCGAACTATACATATCATTTGTTACATTCTTCTATCGATCTCAGTTTCCGAGATATTTACTCTTAAGATCAGGGAGTCCTTTGTGGAACACTCTGTATAATTTACATTACAATATAATGAAAATGGAATTTATGTAAACAATGTTTTAGGCAATAAACGTTTACCCGACTTTAGGAATGTGGAAGAGTTACTTGAACGCATATCAAGCCTTAGGATGTTTTATGCCTCTTAAAACCCACTGCTTGCATTCCTAACTGTATTTCTATCCTCAAAACCTTGGAGCCATGTCTGGTCAGCATGGCGAAAGGTTTCATAAAGGTATTTTAAAAATGGAGAGGAGAAGGAGCACGGCTGGTCGCTGCTTCAAGAGACAACCCATGAGGGACTGCTGCCCAAGGTTTTGTTCATTTTTTTTCCTAGGCTTACTTGTGTCCCTCAAACAAGTATTCGTACCCTTAATGAACATCAGTGAAATTATATTTTTTTACTGTTATTGTCGATTTTTATATAAAACTGATCGGATCAAGAATTTTTCTGGCTTTAATTTGCTCAAAGGGAGCAAAAATTCTCAATTTACCCTTAACAACTCAAAATTAATTAATAATCATAACAAAAATGACTATTCGTTATAATTTCATTCCTTGAGATCGCATATGCGAAATAATATGCAATAGTTTCTAGTCTTCACATTTGGTAATGGTGCTGCAGTCGAGCAATTTAAACAAATGTCGACACTGCTTCTTATTACCCTTAGATTACTCCAATTCTTCAAATTAATAAACGCATAATGTAATGTAGTACTCTGATCTACTGACTCGTTCATAAATTACAAACTCAAAGCCCTTAGGTAACAATTATGCTTATGAACAAAAGATAATGAAACAAACCCCAAATTAAATATAAAGGAAACAATTCTGACTTTGTGGTAATTCATTTAAAAATGTTTCTGCAATTTCAAAACCAAACACTGCTAAGTCTATTTCGTTTGCAAAGAAGTAACCTCATACACCGACGCTCTGCAATATTTATGATCGGTTGCGCTCATGAAGATTTTATGGAGGGCCTTCGAAGCTATATAGTTTGGGAACAGGTGGAACAACGAAGCCCTGTAGGGGATTACTTAATCAAATTTCAAGTTACATGAAATCAGAATGAGTGCACCTCGCATAACTTAAGGTAAAATTTTTACCGCAAACGAAGATATGAAGCTCCGGGCTTTTGGGAACATCCAGGGAGTCTTGGCCCGACTGGTCGATATATGTTGGCGAAGATTTTCCGTTTGCCCTCAGGAGTAAAAAGACGTTATCGACATAGAACCACTCCAGAATAACTTTTGAGACCGGCATTTTCCTTGGATGCTCATAATTTAAGATCGTCTTAGGAAATTCTAAATTGATTAGAGAATACCAAACTGGTAAATTGTAATCTAAATAGATTCAAGTTCTATAAAAGTAAATAACGGCATTATAAATATATTTAACGAATTTAAGGAAGAACAAAAATTTAATGAAGAAGAATTCCAAAAACCGTATTCAATAATAACAACATCAACAACAACAAATAAAGTTTCCAGGTCAAAATGCCCAAAGCAGCTTAGAGGAGCGCATCGGCTTCCGAAAGCCAACTTGGCGCTTATCGCTAATGAATCCTCCTCAAAAGACAGTAAAAATTCATCAAGCGCCTCAAAGTTCGAACGAAGAGCTTCATGTATAGTGAATGAATCGGTAAACCGAGATTTAGCCCCCGCTTACGACCCAGAAACCATAATTTGGATCTTTAAAGATTTAAACGCTTCCAAACACGGTCATTGCAAGTCTTGCTCGAGGTTTTTTCCCTCTTCAACATTCTCCCATCGAATTTTAATCGCGGAAATTGTTCGCATCTACATTGCTGTTAATGAATGAATTCCATAAACTAATTTGCAATTCTCATGAGAAAAGTTTCGCCTGATTGAATCAAATGCAACGCTTTATGATTAAATTTAAGCATGCATTACTTTTTGGAATATGCGCCTGTGTACAGGAGCATGTTAAATGTTTAATATAAGGCAATTATATTTGAAATGAAGTCAATTCAATGAATAATATGCAAGAAATTGTAAAAACAAATTTTTAAAGCGGAGAACAATGGGCTCTTAGGATGGATAAACGGAAAAGATATCATGAATGAAAGAAAGTTATTAATCGATTAAGCTCTACATAGACAATGAATATCGCGCTCCTGGAGTACTATCAAAATTTTTAGCCAGGAATGTCGCGCGCATCCCACCAAATTTGTTTTACTTTCTCCTATTACTTCACTATATCATATAGTCTCCCACAATTCTAAAGCTCGTGCATTGCCAAATAGACATAAATCGGATCAATATGTTGACATATCCTCTCTATTCTCCAAACCTGGCATCTTGCGACTTCTTTTTGTTCTCCACAATCAAAAGAAAGCTCTGGGGGTTCCATTTCGAGACTGACGATGACGTCCTAGCAGCGAACAGCGGCTACATTTTGGAGTTCACTGCTCAGGACTGGAAAAAATGCATGTCCGATGGGCAGGAGGACGACACTTAGTATAGAAGCCGAGAGGGAGAGTACTTCGAAAAGTGCTAAAAGAATGGCATTCTAAGAAGCGTGTAGCATTCCTGGCTATAAACATTTATAACACTCCTCTTAGGTATCCGTTTGGGCTGGTTAAAACCCAGGAATTAGTTGATTTGAAGGAATTCCCATGCCTAGTCCAGGGGACCATTAGGCAAACATATGGAGAAAAAGAGAAACCTCAATTGAGAAACCATACGAAACAATAACTGAAATTTCAATCATATAAATAGAACAAAGTATTCTATCCAAGAAATATTGGATATTACAGAAGGGTATCAAACAATCAATAATCTTTTACAATAAATATAAAGCTATCTCTCACAATATAAGTGGACTAACAGCAACGGGGTCTATGCATGATTTTTTTAAAAATTTGTCAAATTAAAGACTATGTCTGTTAGATAATACACAAACATTTTCGCTTCTCAAATCCTTACCCTTTTTTATTAATTTTATGTCTCAATTACACCATGTGACGTCATAAATCAGTTAACCGTAGTCAACGAGAAAGACAGGACCCGGCGCAGAAAAGTCACCTAATCACAGTAGTCCGGCCAACAATCCAACCTTCATTGTTTCCAACAAAGGAAAAAAATATTGATTGTTAAAATCCAAGATGGAAACAATGAAAATTACATTGTTACTCGGATTAGTATGGTCAGGTGACTTTTCCGCGCCGGGGCAACACCTTCTAGAGAGAAGGCCTGCGCACAGAAACTGTATACATTGTTACATCATCATTAAGCGGCCAAATTTAAGGCTTATTATTGGTAGAAATACGATTAACAATAGCAGTTTTTGTGTGATGTAACAATGTATGACGTTTCTGTACGCAGGCCTTCTCTCTAGGAGGTGTTGGCTGGGGCCTGTCTTTCTCGTTGGCTACGTCAGTTACCACAATCCGTAGCCAACGAAAAAAACAGGCCCCGGCGCGGAAAAGTCACCTGACCATATTAGTCCGAGTAACAATGTAAGCATTATTGCTTCCATCTTGGATTTTAACAATCGATATTTTTTCGTTTGTTGGAAACAATGAAAGTTGGATTGTTCGCCGGACTACTATGATCAGGTGACTTTTCCGCGCCGGGGCTGTCTTTCTCGTGGGCTACGACACAATCCCGAGGCTAACGAAAAATACAGGCTCCGGCACTGAAAAGTCACCTGACCAAGATAGGTCTATTAACAATCCAACCTTCATTGTTTCCAACGAAGGAAAAAAATGCTGATTGTTAAAATACAAGATGGAAACAATGAAAGTTACATTGTTAATAGACCTATCTTGGTCAGGTGACTTTTCAGTGCCAGAGCCTGTCTTTCTCGTTAGCCTCGACACAATCACGGCAGCTCTGAAAACGAGTTTTCTTCATCTTTATGCCAAGATCATTTCAAAATTGAAAAATCGTGTGAAAGTTAAAGTTAAAGCATTTATTTCATTTATATGTTAAAAATAATAGCATCCACTTCAATACTTGCACTGCGATTTATTCCATTACAACCATCTGAGATGCTCTGTGCGTTTGTTTATATGATATAGTAATAACGTATAACATAATAATAATATTTATTTATTTATTTATTTATTTATTTATTTATTTATTTAAAATTGTATACAATTCAACAATTCATATTATATCCCAAATCCCGAAGCCTACTATAAATTTAAATATAAATTAAAGATTTTTGGTACTACATAATTGTATTGTCTTCTTAAACCACATTGAGTTTCTCTTTCAACTAAATATTTTTCTGAAAAATTTTTTCTATAATTATCAAATAATAATAATAATAATAATAATAATAATAATAATGTAACTAATAAATAAAACTTCCCACTTTATCCAGAATGAAATGCATGCATAAATTTATATATTGCTTATATAAATGGGCTTTAAAATACGTAAATACGTGTATTGAATCTAGGTAGACTGTGAATCCATTGCTAGTACTTTACACGAATGAGTGCCAATTTTCTGCTGCAAGCTCGTTTACTGACGAGACCAACGAGAAAGATAAGCCTGCCAGCAATGAAAATCACATCATCGGGATCTGAGCAATAATACAGCTTCCATTTCTTTGGGCGAGGACAAAAATACAAACAAAAGTGAAGAAAAACCCTTTATTTTGTATTTTAATAATCGGCAGTTTTCGTTTGTTGGAAACAATGCCCAGCTTTTCTCGATGGCCTCGGTTTACCAAGTTATAACGTCACGACCAAATGATAAAACTGAGCTATTAAAGTATGTTTTTTTATGAAATTTTAGCAAATTTAAAATTCATGCATAGACCCCATTATGGCAATATCCAATTCTTTTATTAATTGATTATATTTATAAATTAATTAATTAGTTTATTTATTTTACTTATTTATTTTCATTTATGTTAGGGGAGCCCCACTGAAACAGGTGAAGAAGTGCAAGTATCTCGGGGTTGCATATCCTGGATGATGGGCGGCAGGATGAAGAATTGGATGCTCGAATCGGTGCAGCAAGCTGTGTCAAACGTGAACTGTGGCGATCTGTGATAACGAAACGTGGGCCGAGAAACAAAGCTAGGCTCTCTGTTTTCAAATCTATCTTTGTCCCCATTCTCACCTATGGTCTTGGGTAATGACCGAAAGAGTGCGATCGCGAATACAAGCAATCGAAATGAGATTCCTAAGAGGTGTGACAGGTATTACCCTACTAGATAGAGTGCACAGCAGCACAATAAGGGAGTCTTCAGGGTTGAGCCACTACTTATCCGCATTGAGAGATCTCAGTTGCGCTGGTATAGCAAAGTGATACGGATGCTGCAAACTGGTCTTCCTAGGCAGCTGTTTTTTTCCAAGAGACCAAGGGGTCGGCCTAGGACCAGGTGGCTAGACTACCTGGAGAATCTGGGTTCGAATCGCTTGGGTATTACCATGGATTCGAAATTTAAGTAAGTAAGTATTTTCACTTATAAGTTTCATTTATAATTTTTCCTATTCATTGTTATTTTACTCTTTTTGTTCTGTCAGACAGCTGGTGTAAGAAATATACAAGTTTCTCATACGGCGTCACACAAAGTTATTTCATTGTTTTAGAATTAACCTGCATGCTCCTAGTTCTATCTATAAATTATTTATAAGTTCCATCCCAATGTCTGTGGCATTTTTTAAAGTAAACTATAGTCACATTAAACAGTATAAGCCTTCTTCCTGAACGTGTAAGAACTCCTGATTCCAAGAAAAAACCTTCTGCTGGATGTTCTAAACTGATGTGTAATGAAATCTCGACACTTTTTTTTTAAAACTTCAAAAGACAAATTTAAAGTAGAACAGTGACGTGACGATGTTGAAACGCGTTTCATCTTGGAAGGAGAGCAAAGAACCTGCTAAAGGGTCAAAGTCAAACACATTTGTCTTTCTTGTTCAGGACTTCCAAACTATCCGCTTTTTTAACAGAAAAATGAGCAAAAGGTCAATTAGGTCCCCATGAATATTTCATGAAGTCCAAACGTCTGAAAACGAATCGACCTATCCGCACGATACTTTCATAAAGTTCCGTTTCTCTCTTCACCAATTGATTGATTCTCCATTTTGGATCTCCATCCCTATACGTGCCAAACTGAAAAAGTTTCCAAATAAATATTAAGTTTGATGGTTCGTTTGTCACGCGGGGCAAGCGAATCGCTATCCTTCTAAATCATCGGAAAGCAAACGGCTTCTCTGATCATTCATTGACCTTTCCACCGTGATATGGAGCCATAAATATTTCACGAGGACCCCGTCCAAGCCCGAAACAACAAGGGAAGACAGTTCTTGAAAACAGAACGGACGTTAAATAATGTTGATTTTAATAACATTATTACGGCTCCATTTCCCAGGGGAGGACAGGGTTCGGCTTTTAAAACCTCCATCGCCAATATGAACCGAAGGAGACCACCCTCCACTAAGTTTTATCGAACGACGGAATGCAAATAGGAAAAGCTGAAAAATTTATAAAGATCATTCTTTACAGAAATCCGCTCAGCGCGCGCATCAGAAAAATCGTGGCTGAATTAAATGAACGATCGTTATTTATTTATTTGGAAGCTTAATTAGAATGTCATTCATGTGCTTGTGTAATTAGCTCCAAGACATTCGTTTAATATTCGTTCCACGGTAAACCTGAAGTCATGTGTACATTAATATGAAATTGAAACACGCTTTCCAGTTCAAAGATGCAAGTTTTATGCTACCAAATTCATATATATATAACTGTCTGAAATTTAATACCTAAAAGTTGTCTAATGCAAATATGTGTTCTTTACAAAGGTACTAAGAATAGGCTTCACTAGGAAGCTCATTGTCTTAAATTGGTTTTAAATACACTATCTATTCTGTCGTTCTGATCATGGAAAAAAATGAAAACTTCGAACACTGCATGATAGCGGGTTTCCATGCAGCATGCCATTTCCGAAATTGTTTATTTCAAAACACCATATCGGTATAGGGTGCCTTTGTGCGGCATGGTTTCCGCTAATTATGACAAATTTTGAGGTGTATTCAAGAAGTAACAGGCCGAACGCAATAGGGATTAGACAACTGAATTTATTTCAAAAATATTCACCTTGATGGTTCAAGCTATTATCCCACTGTGATACCAGGTACAAAATACCCTACTGATAAAAGGTCTAAACCAAAAGGTTGTTTAAACCAATTCCGAACCGCGTCTTGCATTTCCCCGTCCGTATGAAATCTGTGTCCACTACTCGGATTGAGTTTGATTTTTTGTGTGGTGGTGATCCTGAGTGTATTTCGGTCTTTGAGATTACATTGAAACGACAAAACAATCAACAATCGAATAGTGCAGGGAAAAAACAAAGCGAGTGGTCCGGAAGCAGTGCTTTCACCGCCATACTCGTCCTGGAAGTAACCAGGGGAAGCACACTGAACTATTGCAGACTTTGGATTCAGGTTCATAATGGTGGCACCAGCTCTCGTCCTCCGTGACAATTCTTGACAAGAAATCCTCGTCATCAAGATAGCGCTCCAAAAAGTCGAATGACATGGCCTTACGGAAGGCTTCTTATGCTGGTTCCAAATGATAGGGGACCCAATTCGCACACACTATGCAATACTGTAATGTTTCCGTTGTAATGGTGAGAACAGTTCCGTCGCTCACATCAATATCTGCAGCGAAATTGGACTGGAGTTAAGCAACTCGAGCGCGGCCAGCCACTGGTTGGGTGATGGCCAGTGACTTGATAAACCAAGAAAGACGGCAACTGAGGCACAGCTATTGGGGACTACTTGATCAGACCCATTTGCTGAGGGACCAGTGCTGGATGCCCAGTGTTTGAACATTTATTATAACAACATTTATTGTACAACCATATATTATTGAATTTCTTTTCTTAACTTTAATGTACAAGTATAACATGTGTTTTAATCAAGAAATCTTAATGTTCCGTGAGGGATAACTTAATCGTGTCCATTAAGTTTAACGACTGAAAATCCAGTTTAGTTCTAACTAAGCTATTATTCTACATAATAATTATTCTAAGCCTGTGTGTTCCCTTGCGTAATTTTTCATCATACCAACAGTTGCGACACACATCCTCTAGTTTTTCCTGACCTTCGGATCACCCTGTATATCCACAGATAGCTCAATTGGCTAGAACGGTGCCAGCGATATGCATGGTCCCTGGTTCGAGTCCAGGTCGCAGAATTTTCCTCCCCTTTTTTAACACCACAGAAAAAAAAAGAACAAGATATGGGTACAAAATATTTTTCTATCGAGTAGTTTGCTTGAGAGGCCAGTAATGAAAATATTTTTGATTCGTACAGATGCAATTTTTCATAAGACAATTTTTGTTCCTTGTCTTAGAATCACATCCTGAAATTTGTCCTCCTCGTTTGGAGCGATCAAAAGCGTTCGTTCAGAAAAACAATTTCTAGAAAGCGTAAGGTTTCATAATAAAGCTAAAATAAATATTGTAATGAATTCATTCTGATTTCCGCAAGTCCTTGACCCACCTCTAAATTCTGTGAATTTTTTTTTTCAAAATATACATTCAATTTCATGTCATACAGGGAACACGACCCTTGAATGCTTGGAACAATGCACTCGGATAAAAGGCACTCCCCTAATACCCAAACACGCACATCCAAACAGAAGATAGTATAGCGTGATTTTTCACTCCAGAAAATGTTTCGTTACTCCATCGTCATTTCAACACCCGTCAGTCGCATTCACTTACAAGGCAACCATCTCACAGTTTCAACCCAAATTGAAATATTTTATTCACCTAAAGCTACTGATTGCCCCTAGCAAATAAGAAATCGCACTATTTTAATTTTTTTAAATGCGCTACAAAATAAAAACAAACACTTTGTTTGTGCGCAAGCATACATTGGGAGCTGTAGCGGTGCGCGCCGGAACGGCGGTCGCCAAAAAAGCACATAACTTTGATTCTGCTGTACTTCGTCGCGAAATAACTTATAATATGAAGTAAGCATACATGAATGTCTTTTTTATTTAAAATTATAAAGTACCGCGATACATACCCCTTTACCAACACATATTAGTATTCTCGGCTGTCCCATTAGATCGACAGCCCTGCCCTCGTTTACTCGCGAATGCGAGATGGAAAATTTATGAAGATTACCGAAGCAAACTGCTATAGCGATCCGTTGCAAAACTCCTTTTAAAATTAAGAAAATAAAATAATAAATTAAGGAAATGGTTATTGATTACTATACAGATCTTTTTTACATATAAAAAATAAAAGTCTGTTTAGAAGCTTCAGAATCTCTTCAGTTATCGTCTGCTGCTCCTTCGTAGAAGTAGTTCCATTGCTTTTGAGTGAAGTGTATTCTTGCCCACTGTTGAGTGGCGGAGTAAAGAATTACCGTCATGCGCCAAGAGGTGTATTAATGTGCACACCGCTTCACCTGTGAACCTAAGAATGGGGTCCTTGTATGGCTATCTGCACGCAAACAAAGAAGTTCTTTCGTTTTCGCGGTTTATTTTGAAAGAAACTAAATAGCCCGATTTCTTATTTTACAAACATCAATGGTTTATTTCAATTTGGTTTGGAAACTGAACAGGTTAGGATGGTTCCCTTGTTAGTTTTGGTGATAGTCTGACGTGGAGCAGCCTGTAGTGTTTCTTTTCTACACGATATCACGAGCAACAGTTGAAAGTGGCTGTGATAATTTTCCGGAATTTCACGAACAGATGTGCCCGCAATGTGGCACCCGATTATTACTCAAAGTTCCCTTCGTTTAACTATTCTCCAACAATAACGTTACACGAGTACGTTACCACACCAACAGTATAAAATCAAATGAAAATTGTTGCTCAGGCCACTACAGTGGTCAGGTGACTTTTCAGTGCCGTCGCCTGCCTTTTTTGTCGGCTACAGACGCGATCGTATCGCGTGCTTCAAGCTGGCGCCAACAAGGCTTAAAAATGCAACGATAAACGACGTATTCATTCATCAACAATAATCATCCCTCGGTAAAAGTAATTGTTTGGTATAACAATTAGGAAATTCGTATTACAATCGTCCCTCCGCAAATCGGCATTCCACAAGTCGGAACATTCAACAAATCAGAAATTCCACAAGACGGCAAGACCCTAGAACCGAGTGTGCCGACTTGTAGAGGGACGACTGTAATGAAATTCTGTCCTTAGAATACGTTCCAGTGAACCGATTTAAAAAATTTTTCCTTTAACATGCATTGTCGTCGGCAGTGAGTATGTGTATCAAGTTTCAGCTCTCTTGCTTCTTGGGAAGTTGGTTTAATATTCATTGCAAAATTTGTACCAAGGAGATAAATGGAAGTACAGATAAACTAGGTGGTGAGTTAATTTAAAGTATGAAAAAATTTCATTATTTTAGGGTAGAGTAGTTATGAAATTTGGCAAACCCACCCCGACTACCCCAATTTTATTAAATTTTTGAATGAAGTTACCTTTCTCAATTTAAGCATTGCACAAGTAGGCGCAGGACAATTCACTCAGCCTCACATTTCATTTCCAAAGCCCCTACAGCAGTGATAATATTTGCTGTAGCGATGAGCGCTGGTATTTCATTACAAGAGTACAAACACAAAAACAAAATCTGCCAAGATTTCAATCATCTTGCTACAAAAACCGCAAAATCCACCAAAGGGATTCTTACGAAAGAAAGATTAAGCAGAAAAAGTAGCTTAGCTTTTGATAATTCTCAGCAATTTTAGGTACTTTTAAGAGGCGACGGAAAACAGAGAACTACGAGAGGCCGTGAGAGTGAGATTGTGTGTGTGTGTGAGCGTGAAGGAAGGTAGGGGGTGTTGAGATGGGGGTTAAAAGGAAGGTGGGGGAGGGGGTTTATTGGAAGCGTTGTTAAGCCCCCTCCGGCTGATCGGTGCGCATCAGACGATCCCACCAATCGAGGCTCTATTTCCATTCGGCACGAACGACGATCACATGCGCTCCGTTAAGCCGACTTTCTAGCTGCGGGGCCTAATAGCGGTTTGCGTGGAGAAGAAGAGGGGTGGGTAGGATAAAGACGCAATAGATGAGTTCAATGGCTGCTTAACTACCAGTGAAAAGTTTCTCTCTCTCTCTCTTTTTTATCGTACCAAAAGGATTATATTAATTAACATCTTTTTTGACGCTCTTCTCTAATCGGGTGACATTTCTCTCTCTCTCTTCTCCGACAGTTCCTTTTCCCGTCGATGTCGAACATTTCGTTTGTTCAGAGGCGGCACACGTTCTTTTGGGTCGTTGCCAATCCCATCATAAGAAATCATCGAACAGGCCTCCTCCCTCTCATTCCCTTCCCACTTTCCTTTTCCCTATCTCTCTCCGCCCATGGCTCTTACTTCTCTCATCTTTCCACGATCCCACCTCCTTCTCAAACCTATCCTCAACTTTACTACACACACAGACGCGCAGACTATTTCCACGCATTTCGTTCTACTTTTCCCTTCCAGAAAACTCCTAATACCCACCCACGCCTTGTTCACCCGGGCTTACTCTTCTTTTGTCTAATGGGTTCTAGTCGACTGCAACGGAAACGCCATATCTCCGACCCAGAAAACATTAAAACTGTGGGGAACGACCTCGTATAACATCGTTTCTATCACCACGAACGAACGTTTGCTAAGTTTACATGTAACGTCTTGGCACCGGTTCCATTCTTTATGGTTTCATATTTGCTTCTTTTTGCCATTTTAATCCAACCCACTTGCTCCCCACCCTTCCTTTTAAATTTCTTCGTTTTATTTCTCTTTTTCCTCGTAATCTGCTACAAAAAGGAAATATTTATCGCATCCATTTCAGGAATTTAAGAAACAAAAATTCCGTTCACATTAAGAATTGTCACCAACGAAGGAAATTTATTGGTTGAAGGGTCCCTGGAACTGCAAAAAAGTCTTTTCGGTAAGTAGTCGTAAATTAAAGTTACAATGCTCCCTCATTTCTTGATGAAAATAGCAACTTGCATCTTTCTTATATAAAAACATGTTATGCTATACTAATTTCAGTGGCCCTTTTGAAATTATCCTTGACTGTGCACTGAGTGATCACTTTATAGACGTCAAAAGTCATGGGATAGCAGTATGACATGGAATAATCCATAATCATGGTGATAATGGCAAGGCGACGAGAACGTGACATGATAGTGGCAAGCGATTTCCGAGATCGTTAAGGTTGTTCCATATTCCGCGAAGGACGATGTCCCGTATGCACAGGTAGTACCTTCTGGAAGGCATAACCAATCACCATGGACAATCGCAATGGCCGTGACTACTGGTGTCAGGCTAAAACAGTTTAACCAACAAGGCTGTGGATGGTATCCTGGTTCTATGACCATTCAGAACAAGGTTCGTCCATTTATGCTTTCGAATATGACTGAGTTGCAAGTAGTTCCTCTTCTGTTGCCGCAGACGATAGGTGTCAGTCGTCTATTATCTCTTTGATCTAAATCTTTTCTGGGATAACTGTGTTTACTGCTCGACGTTTTGTTTCAGAATTACCTGAACATTTGAGATACTGGTGCATGTGGAAAGCCGAGAATGTAAGATATTTCTGGCTCTTCTTACAAAACACGTTTCTGTTACGTCAACGTGGATTTGCATACGGGATGCGTCCAAACATGGCTTAGTTTGTAAATCTGAGTCTACTTGCGATTTGAAAAATGCACAGTGGCACCACTCACAGTACAGTCTTCCAGGATATGTTCCAGGGACCAAATCAAGCAGAACATAAAAATCTAGAGTTATAACGGTTTGAAGGTGTCCTATAGTAGAAGAGTTACGAAAATTAAAAAAACCCCACTTAATATGAATCTATTGGACTTTTTCTTCTGGGGGTATTTGAAAACTCTTGTTTATTCTGCCCCAGAACCAATGTTGAAACTCTTCGTCAGCGGATCCTGGATAGCTGCGACATCATTCGTCGTACACTATATGATCACAAATATCCGGACACATGCACGTTTGCGCTCTAGCCACGATTTCATGGAAATCAATAGAGCGTTGCACATCCCTTTGCCCGAATCACAGCTTCCACCCTTCGGGGAAGACTTTCCACCAAATGTTGGTAGGTACTTTCCGGAATGTTCCTCCATTCCTCCCGAAGAGCGAGAATCAGTTCAGGTACAGAAGTTGGCCGATGTGATCTGGCCCGCAAGCGTCTTTCCAATTCATCCCACAGACTCTCTATAGGATTGAGGTCGGGACTTTGTGCCGGCCAACCCATTTCTTCGACCCCTGAGTCCTCAAACCACTGCTGTACACGCCTCTTTGTGGCACGGAGCATTGTCGTGTTGGTAGAGAAATGGCCCGTTTCCGAAAAATTGCCACAACATTGGAAGTGCACAGTTGTCCAAAACATTCAGATAACGGTCGGAGTTCATGATTCCTTGCACAGGAACGAGCTGGCCCAGTCCGTACCATGAAAATGAGCCCCACACCATGACTCCTCCTCCTCCGAACTTGACTGTGGGCTCTGTGCACTCAGGTAAGAAGCGTTTTCCAGGTATGCGCCAAACCCAAACTCGTCCATCGGATTGCCAGAGTGTGTAGCGAGATTCGTCTGTCCATATTACACGTTTCCATTGGTCCATTGTCCAGTTTCTGTGGGTTTTGCACCACTCCAGACGTCGCTTGGCGTTGACCCTGCTGATGTGGGGCTTGTGGGCAGCAGCACGGCCATGGAATCCCATCGTGTGCAGTTCCCGACGAATTGTCATGGTACTGGCATCATTTGCAGAGGCGTTTCGAAACTCTGTGGCAATTTTTTCCGCCGAGGACTTCCGGTTGCTGCGGGTGACACGACGAAGCACTCGACGGTCTCTGTCCGTTAGTTTCTTGGGTCTACCGGTTCGTTGTTGAACTGTTGTTAATCCCCGGGTCTTCCATTTCATAATGACATCGCCTACTGTTGACTTGGGTATCTGAAGAAGGCTGGAAATGTCACGCACGGACTTGACGCATAGGTGACATCCAACGATGGTTCCACGTTGGAACTCACTGAGCTCTGCCGAACGACCCATTCTTGCCAATGTCCAAGCAGAGTTGTGTCTGAAGGTGTGGGAAGCTATTTAAATGATGTGCAAGTCATTATCATGTGACATTGGGCCAATCGATGATCTGTGAGGTGTGTCCGGATATTTTTGATCATATAGTGTATTTTCCAAAGGGTTCGCCACTGCATGCGGCGACGTACAAGGCTTCCTTGGAATCTAACGGGGGCCATTTTGAGCCTACTACAAGAGGCCTTATAACTCTAGAAAGAAGCGATTTCGACCCAAGTACATATGGATTTTTCGGAATGTTTTGTGGTCCCTGGAACATATCCTGACAGTTTGAGAAGACTTTACTTTCGTACTTTCTTTGAATGTAAAATTTGTATCAAATTGTAGTCAAATCATCAGAAATGAACTGTTCGTCTGCTAGGGAGGGGCGTGCTGTGCTGCCCTCTATTGGTAATTCACTACATATTTAGCTAGCACAGGGATTGTTGCAGATTTGCGGGTCCAGATTAATAAAGTAGGCCATAGTTCAAGCTAGAATTGTGGATTCTCTATAAAAGCGGCAACACGAATTTGCACAAGTCCCTGAACTTTCTGAAGCAAAAATTTAATGATTGTTATGTTCAGCGGATATAAGGTGTCAAGATGTTACATGGCAATTTAGCAGGGTAAGTACAGAAAAAGTCAAACATAAATTGACAGTAAAAAAAAAAATAATTCGCTTAAAATATAGGAAAAAGTCCAAAGAAAGCTTTACCCTGATGCACGTCTTCTAATCGTAAATATTGATACACCCTGGGTAGTTTCCTCTTCGGATAAAGAATTTAATGAATTTCGCTTCGTGCCAGCTTAAACCGAAGGATATACATGACAGATGGATCAGATAAGCTTTCATAAACTTTGTCTTCCACATATTCTCGTTATAGAAAATGAAGTTTCGTCAGAGCATAAAAAAGCCCCCACAATCGAGACGATTTGCCCACCCCTGCTAATCTGACTTCCAGCAGAAATTTATATCAAGAAGCTATCTAAACAGAAGGATTATAATTTGGTGCGATGCCAACATGCAAAACTCCTAACTTTTGAGACTCAGTTGCAAATGACAGAATGAAAATACAGCCAATGATTTAGACCGAGAGTACTACTAGGAATACATCTTAAGGGAACTTTATTACGTCCATAAATTAAGCAAGGGAAAATAAAAGTTTCAAAAATACGCCCGTCGCCAATGTCTTTGTTCATTTCTCCTTTTTCCCCCCCCTACAGTCCGCTCTCTTTTTTATCTTGCCTGCTAAATTATGAAGAAGATTTATAAAAATCCCTTCGTATAGATTGTCTAGGTTTCCTTTATGGTGCCTAAATATTTATAACTAGAAAAGAGGACCTAGATAAACGCTAATTTTTTTACGACTGTACTAGTTTTGTGATAAACATTTTAAAGAAATTACTATGCATTATTCGAACGAATGAATATCCATATCGTTATACTGAGTACTTAAACTATTGAACACCAACACCTAGAAGGAATGGATCGATTTATTTGAAATTTTGCTTCCATGCCCCTCCTGGAGAAGAATGGTTCCGACCAGATTTTCATGAAATCGTCAGTTTGACATCTGCATTTCACTGGAACAGTTGACTGCAGCTTTGGTGACAACACCTCCAATGCCTCACGCAGTTTGACACAGGTCGGATTGTGGGACTTCGAGAGGCTGGATGGTTTCATCAGCGTATCGCGGCGCAGATCTGTCGCAATGCTTCTGCGCTTGCTCGATGTTGCCAGCAGTGGTTTACGGAAAGAATGCACTCACGTAGACTTGGTTCTGGACGCCCATGGACTCTGACCCACGCCAAGACCGTCGAATCGTACGAAATGCTTTGAGCAACCGTACGGAATCCACAGCAGAGATAAGGGCCAGAGTGGCATTAGCTTTGTCAAGACGGACCATTGCTAACCGTTTGCTAACTGCAGGATTGCGGGCACGGATCCCTCTAGCCAGATTCCCTCTTCTGCAAGAACACTGTGCTGCGCGGTTGGAGTGGTGCCGCGAAAGAGCCGTCTGTGATCTTTAGTGATGAAAGCAGATTCTACCTGTACACCAGGGATGTACGTTTTGGTGTGCGGCGAAGATTCTGCCTGCACAACCGAGTCCCATCTTCCACAGTGCATCCGTCTACGGCACATAGGTCCAACCCCTGGTGTAATTGCATAGAGTTACAACTCGCGATCACCCTTAGTATTTGTGGATGGAACACTGAACAGCATTCTGTACGTCCAGCAGATTGTGGAACTTGTTCTTCTGTCCTTCTTGTAACAGGAGGATAACATGTTTTTCCAGCAGGTAACGCCCGTCCACACATTGGCCGTATTAGCTTGCAGGCTTTACAGCATGTGCCATTATTTCCCTGGGCAGCACGATCTCCAGACTTGTCATTAATTGAGCATGTGTGGGACATGATGGGACGTAACGTTCATCATCGCTGCCAACCAGCATGTTCAGGAGGCTTGGTGCAACCTACTCCAAGACGACATCCAGCATCTTTATGACCGCATGCATGCAAGAGTCGAGGCCTGCAGTAGAGCTCGCGGCGGTTATACGACCTACTAATATGGTCTATTGGGGCATGGGAGCCACTCTGTACAACGTTCTTCTGGACGTATTATCTTGCAATTTGAATCATTTCTTGTATGCCACGAATGCTACATGTATGCAAAATGTCAAGTAATTCGACCCATTCTTTCTAGATGTGGCATAAGTCTCATCGTTCAATATGCAATAAAACAGAAAACAATACGCAATTTATTCAATGAAATTACCTTGCTTGTCCAGGCTTCCAATCCAGACAGGATTTTAATTCATTTCTAACAATCCCTTACATAATGACCTCAAAAATTGTCACTATGTTATAATCATGAAATCTTGGAAAGACTTTCTCGCTATATTCACGCCTAACAATCTATACTCGGTTCCCATTACTTAAAGCAAAGAAATTTCAAACTTGTGTGAAAAATGAACAAAATTAATATTCCTCAAAGTTGAAAAAAAAAATAATAAATCAATGTAGAGGCTCATCGAGCCGCCAAAAGTTCAAGAAGCTCACCGTTTTCCAAAGACTCCCAAGATGCCGTGAAATGCCACAGTCAATGCGAATGTCGTTTTACCTAATCTTTCATGGAATGAAATGATGTGGAACGACGCTCAAATTACATCCGTTTTTAAAAGCCAGGCGGTAGAACTGAAATGTATTGTCCAAACGGTGAGATGTTTAGTACTGGATGTGATTCACGAAACTATAAGCAGCCATCGTTATCTGGACATCCTGGGAACAACTCTATACCTTATACTTTACAGCAGCAATTTTGGGAAAGATTGGCTCCAGTATTCATCATTTGTTCGGGTCGCTTAAAAAGGCATTTGGGGGAGGGCAGAAGTTCAAGAGAGATGAAATGAAGATAGAATGGAGCTACTTATTGGTTTTACCATGTGTCTGTCTGTCTCCTACATATTTTCTACATTTTTTCACGTATAAGGTTGAAATTCAAAATATAAGCTTATTATGAGCACTCCCACAGGAGTCGGAGCTACGGGGGTGGGGGTTAGAGGGTCCATCTTTTTGCATGATATATAGGTATGTAAAGTAATTTGGTATACAGATTCTTTTAAGCAAAATCTATATTATTATGAACTTGGGCCAAATTGTCCTAATGGGGGTCGGAATTATGAGGGGTAGGAGTCACGTGGTCTTTGTTTCAAGTGGCAACACATGGCATGTGATATGTCATTCGATTGGCAATGATGAGCAACGAAAAAACGTAGAGCTCTTTTCCATTGTCAATAGTATGTTTGATTTGTATACGATAAACACAATTATCAACCAGGACTTACAAGTGGAGAAACTACACAAGAGCCACGTCCATAAGTTGTTGCTGGGCCATGTTCAAAACCGACGGACCAACTGCCGTAAATTGTATGAACGATACTGGCGGATGAAAAGTGGAAATACGAGACGTATGTTGATTTAAGCGAGTGAAACAAGTGCATAGCCATTTTTACCGCCCAAGGGGTTCTAAGGACTTCATAAAATGGTATCGTGAATGAAAGGAAGCATTTTCAAAAGGTTTCATGATCTTGGCGGGATACAGCTACAACGGGAAGTTATCTTTACTTGTATCAACTGATAGACTTTAAGACGATTGTTAAAAGGAATCGTTAAGGAATTGCTGTTACTATGGCAGCAATGGTAAGGGCGTGACCACTGAGAGAGAAGGCCTCCGCAATGAAACGTAATACATTGTTATATCATCATAGACAGTGCATTGTTATTCGTATTTCAACCAATAATAATACCCTGAATTAGCACTATCTATGATGATGCAACAATGTATTAAATTTCAATGCAGAGGCCTTCTCTCTCGGTGGTCAACGGTAAGGGTCATCGCCTCAATGATTATTTCCTACACGATACAGACAAACCAATGATGTACTCATAAAAAGCGTAATAAATAGGAATTAAAATCGCTTGAATTCATCATAGGAATGACAAAAATTGTGTTCTGAAGTGTAATCGAATGTTCGTAATTAAAACTCGTAATCGATTCTGACAGCCTCCCATTAAACGCGTGCCTACCTTCTTAACACTTTGCCGGTCAAATTAATGGTGATAAAAAATAAAACGACCGTTAGCCATTGTTGCATGAATTGAATTTTATGCCAAGAAGCAAGTTAGACATTTTTTGTATTATTAAAAAAATCATAAATAAAAAGGAAAAACAATCCAATCCTCCAGAGCTTCTTGCGCTGCCTAATATTCCACTCGTTAAGTTCTCTTTATATTTATTTAATGATTCATGGTGTAGAAAGACAAAAGCGCTACGATGTTGGCGGTGGAGGGTCTTGGAGGCCGAGGCTAATGCAAAAAGCCATGGTCGGTCACGAGGAGAATCTTTTGCAATTTCCCAGAAGAATCCTCGGCCAAAACACGCTAAGCCAAAAGGAAAGCGGAATTTATTTCTCTTGGGAGAAAAGAGGACGTCGTCGTCGACGGAGCTTCCGCTCGGGCGTTTTGTCGAGGCTTTGTAAATTTAATTTATGCAACAGCAGTAAATGATATTTTCTGATGCCCTTGAGATAAACCAGAGCTGCTTTTTTTAAGATAAGAAAATGAAGGGAAAAAAAGAATAAGCTTCTGTTTACGCAGGATGAAAAGGACTGTAACCCCCAAGAGATATAGTAACTTGGTTGGGAAAAAAAAATGAGGACGGGGTTATTTTGACCGAAAACGAGCATAATTGACGTTTAAGAATAAGGGGCGTTGTAAAAATTGTTGAAGAAGACGTTAAAGCCATCGACGTCCTAAAGGAAATATAAACGCCATTAATGAAGTTACCAGATTCATTTCATGTCAACAGCGTAATTAAAGTTTTTAAGTGCTCTTCATTAAAATGAAAATAAAACATCAAAAATGACAGCAGTGAAATAAAATTATTAACTTCGGCTAATGAAAAGGAGAGACCCATTTATTAGGAACAAGCAATAAAACAAGACTGTAAAATAAAATTTTTACACTACTCAATATTCCTTTAATTACAAAGCGCTTCTCTATTTAAAAAATGACCACCATGATTTATTTTATGATACTTTCCGAAATCACGGTTCGAGGATATTTGTGAAACGATTAGCTTACTCGTTTGTTAAGAAGAAAGGTGGCAGCACTGTTGCGGACGGAACAACATAAACACCCCCGACTCAATAACTTGTACACAGAAACACACAGCAAAACGTGATGGCATGCTCAAAACAGGATATCCAATAATGGTTTCGGTATGGCATCCCATTCCTGGACCAACTCGTCTTTGAGAATCAAAGTCCAGGCTATACCAGGATTCATCTGAGAACAAGACCTGACTCCAATGTCCTTGTGCCCTTACTACATGTTCGGTGCGCCACAGATAACCGCTCCCTACGGTGTCCCTGGCACCTCGTCGGTCGTCTAGCATCTAGGCCAACTGCGTGGAGTCTCCTGTATACTGTTTGCCTGAAAACATTAACCCCAGTGCACATGGGCGAAAATTAAAAAAGCCTGGCCAAAATTCAATTTTTTCATTCTTTGAAAATAACAAAAATCTATTCTGTTGAAAGACCACGTGCATCCAGGTTTGACTTTTAATGCGCATGCATCACGAGAATGAAGTGTGTGAAAGCGGACTGTTTATTTATTGGGGAAATAAACCGATGTGGCTCGGAAGCGACGCGCGTAGTTGACATTTCAGTTTGTCCAGAAAGAATTGAGAGAATACAATAAACCAGGATGGAGGAAGCTGACACAAGTATGTACTAAATGTTTATGCAATTCAAATATCTAATTTAATTCCTTTTCTATATCTTGTAACGTGACAAAGATGCGTTTCACAAATTTCCATATTTTTATTAAGTGAAAAAACTTCCATAGAGAAACAGAAACTTTCTGGGCAAGATCCGGGTCTGAATTTTTTTTGGGAATACTTAAATAATTTATTTTTAAAGTTTTTTTTTAAAAAAGACGCTAATCGCGGATCTCTAGTCATTTATTCATAAGTTTAGCAATCAAGGTTTCCAAATAGTTTTCGTTCTATTAATGCCTTTTAAAGTTGCAAGATTGGTAGACTCGTATCTGTTTTTCATTTCAGAATACTTTCCAAGATGAGGACTGTTTACTTCCTGTGATATCAAGTGCCAGATGTCTGCCTCGCACGTTTCGCAAGAGTATGTCTCTGGACGTTCTCCAACTAGTTCTGGTACCAAGTGCTTCACGTGCACTGATGTACGTGAAGGAGCCGACAACCACGCAGGAAAACACGGACTCGAACGAGGAGACCGCAAGTGGAAGTGAATCGGATTAATCTTAATTCAGGGATTTCCAGAGATTTTCATTAAGGACTTCTCGTTCAGTTTCAAAAATAGATAGCAAAATACATGTAACACGCTGATATATAGGCTGTAAATCTTAGATAATTAGGTCACGGAAAAAAAATATGTTCCATGAATACGCCAAGTACGGTCCCCTTATCCTGTCCCGGTAGGCTGTGCCTACTATTCGTTAGGGTTGTCAACCATCGTAAAAACATCCACCATTTAATGGCTAACTGCATTTTTGTGTCAAAGTAATTATTACCATTCTTTTTATCTCAGACATGGAGTCAATATTTAGCGCTGTTTGTGGAACACCCTTTATATATTAGGCCATATATTATACGAGGCCTGTCCGGAAAGTATCCGGATTGATGCTACAAAAATACGGTTCGAGCTCGCATAAATGTTTAGTCACCTTCAGAATAAGCACCATCTGCAGCAAAGCATTTAGCCCAGTACGGAATGCCTTCTTTGGGATGGGCAAGAGCTCCACCGTCGTATTTTGTGTTGTCACGTCCACATCCTCAAATATCCGTCCTTTGAGCGCTTTCTTGATCTTCAGAAATGCGAAGAAGTCGCACGGAGCTAGATCAGGTGAGTAGGGAGGCTGCCTGACCTGAACGATGTGGTGTTTTGTTAAGAATTGCTGCATGATGTGCGTTGCGTGTGCTGGAGCGTTGTCGTGGTTCAGCATCCAATCCCCAGAAGCCCACATTGTGTGCGGTTCATAACATCATTGCCGAATGCTTGTTTTATCAATTCATAACTCTCCATGGCGGTTTTACCGATTTTAAAACAAAATTTGATGCAATGCCGTTGCACAATGGTTTCCGTCATTTTAGCTACGCAACGAGGAAAGAAAAACGTTCTGCTTTAGCATGTTACAACAATTGCACACGGCACTCTTAACAGCTGTAAATTTCATTACGTCATCACCAGAAATGTCGTCACACGATCCGGATAGGAAAAAAGGTGCAGCGAGTTCTACTTTTTTGTAGCCTCAATCCGGATACTTTTCGGACAGGTCTCGTACATATAAATGCTTGTATATAAATATTATGAATACGCTGACAGCTCTCTGACAATGTGCCTCGCCTGTTCCTACGGGCAGATTGAGCAAGTCTTCTCTGGGCGTGATGACGATTGGACGATCCTGACTAAAGTGTCTGCATGTGTTTCCATCCTGTTTGAACCGTATATAAAGTCTTGAAATGACGCTACTTGACACGTTCAGCGCCCGAGACACTTCAACCTGGGACCGCTCTGCTTCATTCTTTCATTCAGTCTCTAAATGGCCACGATGAACTATTAACAGCACTTATCGAATGCTCAATAGCCAATGAAAGTTAAAAACACGTTCTTTATGCCTGGTAACTATGACCTGTCTCGCAAACTCCACCTTTGTATTGATTGTGCATTTAATGCGTTTTAGGGCAGAATATTACAGGCGTCTTTCGACAAGAAACAGCCTCCTTGAATTATAAGATGAAAAACGAAAGGAATACTTCCATGACCAACTTGACCACTGCGGAAGCTCCGTCATTGGAAGTCGTCGTATCTTTGAAACCCCTACCAGTGAACTACTTAGTAATCTTATGAATTTTGGAGATTAGCGTTGGCGGTAGCTCAGTTGGTAGGGGCGATGAGCTAGATATTCGTGTTCTCTGGTTTGAATCCAGGTCACGGAATTTTCCCCTTCCTTTTCTTCTTAGCATGTTTTCTTTATTTTGGAGCATTATCTCCAGTAGTTATTTCTTACCTTGTTATCTTTTAATGGTACAAAAGTTTTTAGAGACTTGCCCAAGCAAAAAATAAAGGAACTATGGAACATGTACGCGAAGAAATTCAGCGCAGATCTTGGAAAATCCATGCCGAACGCGCGAATACTCAAAAAAGGAATGACGGTTGTTTTGTTTTTTTTGTTTTTTTTTGGTTTTTTTTTGCAATGACGGGACAATCCAAGATGGCGTGGAACAGAAAACGTGGGATGTGGAATGGTTTTCAGAAACAAAAAATCTCCTTTTGCCGCTCAAAGGAGATTCAGAGAAAACTTTAAATGTGCACATGCTCCCGATTAGAGTGCGAAAAGAAGTTTGCTAAGCAGTTCCGTAAAACGGGAAGCGTTCAAAAATATTCGTCGCCTCCCCACCTCAACATGTTCCTCTACAAGATTCATGTGTTACAGGGCTTAACAGTGACTGCCATGGCAAAGAGGGAGACCTTTCCAAACATTTGGAAGCCAATTCATGTGTGGTATTCTAGTTAGGAGTGTTATCATATTACTGGAGATATAAACAGACAGAGCTTTCGTTTCTAGGGTACGGAAAATCCACAGATAATGCATGAGACCAGCTATCATACAGAAAAACTATTAGTGGTATGCTTTATCAATGCAAGGGCACATTGGTCCTTTTTTCTTTCTTTGAGGAGTACGTGACTATGCATTCATTGAAGGTGAAGGCAAAGAAAATTTCAGCACAATCATAATGCAGGATTGTTTTAATAACCAAAATGGATAAATGCTATGGAATATTTGGCGTCACAATTTCCGGATTTTTTTAAGATCCGAGCCATTATGTGTTATAAACTGTGTTCAGGCGCTTGACACAAAAACACTTTTTCAATTTGAACAATATAAAAAAAAATTAAGCTCTTAAGTAGAAAACCCGTAATTACAGATCACTTGAAAAAAAATGTTGAGGGCTTAACATTTTTTTTTACGGACTCAATGTTAGATTCACTCGCTTAATTGAAAGGAAAGTAAAAAATTATCTCATTAGGAAGAAAATTAAATTTATTTTTATAGCATTCTTTAAAAATATAATTCCATTTACTTTGCTGCTTTGTTTTTTTTTCCTGTCTCCTACTTTCTTTTTACTCTCTTTTTTCCGGGCACTGGAGAAAAGAAAAGGAAAACATACCTTAAAGAAAAAGGCCTTTATCGAGTGTAACAAATCGAAACGTGATTGGATTCTTTTGTTTCTTTTCTTCACTTTCAGATTGACAAAAGAGCATCGAACACAGCGAAATGGGTCTGGTTTTAAGGGTCCCGTTAATTGCCAATTACGTCCGACATTAACAGAGCGATCCCATTATCAGCGTTACATATATTTTTTTCCAATGTCTATTTCGAAAAGCGAAAATAACATTTTTTTTGCTTTAAAGACGAACAAAAACAAAATGTAAAGTAGATTTTGAAGATACTTTAAAGAAATACATTTCCATATTTGCTTTAACTATCATTACTCTATTACTTAAATTTGGAAAAAAAATATTCGAAAATTCGGGAAATCAATATTTATGCTTGTACGAGGGATATTAAATAACTACAAGCAATTTGCCTGGATATCTAATAGAATGGATGCACTCTTACTGTATGTTACGCTGATCCCTTAGTCTCTTACCCACCGGATGGGACAATTTGCGGCATCCGTATCAGGTAGCCATACAAATGCAACTGAGATCTCTCAATGCGGAGAACACCTAAAGACTCCCTTATAATACTGCTGCGCATTCTATCTAGTAGGGTAATAACTGCCATACAATCTCAATGGGGCTCACCTAACACTGAGCAGACTGTCTTGAAAGGACTGATTTTCATCCCAGCCTCTTCACACTTGGCTGAAAACCGATCTAGTGCATGCTGAAGGTTGATGCGAGAAGACCCAATGAGGACAAGGTCGTCAGCAAAGAGCAAACCCCCCACCAAGCACCTGTCCACACAAACATGCTCATCGCCTCGGCTTGCCCTGTCTATCCAGTCAATAGAAATAATGAATAAGAGGGGCGACAGTATGTCCCCTTGGCGGAGCCCACTTTACAAGAAACCGCACCTCCTACACACAGCAGAACCATGAATGGACCATTGAGGATTGGAAAAAGGTTGCCTGGTCAGACGAATTATCTAGGTTCCTAGTGCATCATGTTGATATAAGGCTTAGAATATGGCGAAAACAATAAGAAACCATGGGTTCCTCAATTCTGGTACGGAACTTTGCAAAGTGGTGGAGGTGGAATAATGGTTTGGAGAATGTTTTCTTGGCATATATTGGGTCCTCTAATGAGACGCCAAAGCATTAATAATTATTGCAGATCAAGTTCATCCCTTCACCCTCACAGTTTATCCTTTGCAACAGCACACTATGGATTGGTTACAGAAATTTGATAGACTTCTCCTTGATAGAGTTACCCACTCGGTCCCTAGAGGTCAATCCCAATAAACATCTTTCGGATAAGCTGGAAAATACCGTTCGCTCCTTGCCTACATCTTCATCGAATCTCGTGAAGTTCTCATGTCTGCATGGCCAACATTCCTGTTGAAAGTATTCAGTGTCTCAATGAATCATACCCAAACGAATACCGGCGGTTTTGAGGGCTAATGGAGAATCAATACACTATTAGACTATTCTTACTGCTACTTTATGAAGTATTCCTGTCTAGTAGTGAGTTGTATCTCCACTAGCCCCCAAAACCGCCGGTATTCGTTTGGGCATGATTTTGGGCATGAAGCATTTGAGCAGAGAAAAAGCTCAACTTCAGGTTGCTCCTGATATCACGGAAGCTCTGCAGTGAAAACCATCATTATGATTACAGATTATCCAAAAAGGAGATGTTTTCTTCATAATATCCAGTAAAAGCGTAGAATTTCGGCCAACGTGAAACATTTAGTTGTTTATTGCAAATTTTCATTTGCTTTTATATAGACTTCCGACACTTGAAGCCTAGCTCCAGCTTGACCAATGTCTTCAGTATCCAGAACACGACCGAGACAAAAAATAAATTGGAATGGCGGAATGGAAGATAAAGGACCCCTCTAAGTTTGAATCAGTTTTTATTAAAAAAAAATGTAGGAGGGGGGGGGTCTGGAGGGGGGATAGTAAATAACTCCAAAACGGCTCATCACAGCCAAACAAGTCATCTACACAAAAAAATTCGCTTTAATGATAAGAGTCCGTACATGTCGAGTTTATTGAGTTTGGTTAGCTGGTTTGAATGCTACAGGTATTTTTTAATTTTTAGAAAAAAATTAATATCTCTAAAAAGGCTTAACTAATTCATAAAAAATACGCTACGGCACAATTTAAGGTACCCTCTAAGCATGTGCAGGCATTGTGCATTTTGTTGAAAATGCGGCAACTACCTGTGTGGAACTTGGAAAACATCATTTTGAATTCTGTCAGTTGCAGTATTCCCAAATGTTTGTTTATTTCTTTACCGAAACACAACGCCAAGTACAGTTTTTGACTGTCGGCATTAGTTATTTGTTATGAACTGCAATAATTGTGAATGTTGCTGTGCTGTTCATTAATTTGCTAGCAATTCAATGAAACCTGATGTTATAGGTGTCCTAATCTAGCATTGAAAACAGTTTCAGCCATTTTGTTTATTGAGGAAATTCTAATAGTTTATTCAACTTTAATGTAAGAGTTGTTTGGAAAATTCTAAGTACAGTATGCCATAACATTTCACGGTTCCACCAGTTTGGACATTTTAACTTGGATTGAAGTGTTCTGATGAACTTCTTTAGTGTTATTTGCACTTGAATTGATGTAAATAAGAGCTTTGAATATTGTCAAAAATATAGTCATATTGTTATCCGCTCGACAGGGTTTTTATTTTGCAGACGTTACTATGTCCCTCCTCGTTTTAAAAAAAAGAACACATGACTCCTTCCTAGGCGTGCTAGCACGCAGTGTATAGTAGTTAGTAGGTAGAATAATTATGAACCTGTGAGATACGGATCAGGTGTGATAGCAACTTAGTATTTGCAATGCACTTTGTTAGAGTAGGTGTTTAAACTGAGCATTACATATTTTGGTAATTGTAAATGCTTGTTGTGCAATGGAACAGTGGTTCCTGCGTTGGTTTTATGTATGGTTTTCAAATCACTTAGGAGTGGTTGAAAGCTGTGCTTGAGTATCTTGGATAAAACTGTCTTGATTGGGTGAAAGTTATAATTACCTGGAGTATAGTTATTTTATGGTTTAAATATTCAGTGGAAGCAATGTCATGTATGTTTAATTAACTGCATATGTTGAAGTCTTGATCTAACGAGCGATATAGAAAACGAGTGTAGTAGAAGTCATATAATGGTGTTAATGCTATATTATGGCTGAATTGGACTTTTGATCTTTGCTTTTAATTTGAGATGGACTAACTTATTTTTGTTTTAAATTAGTACTTTTTCATATTTGATTTTTTTTATAATCCTCTACAAATAAAGTGTGTTATTATGAACCTTTTAACGGTGTCTGCCTATTTTTTATACCTTAGTATCCCGTTTACCGAATTAAATGACCCTGAAGACGCCTTACTGACTTGGGGGTGGTTACACAATAATTAACTACCTTAACTGATTGATGAAAATAGGAAAGAAAATCCCACAGCCTGGGTTCAAACCAGGAGTCTTCTGCACGGTGAGCAGTTAAGGTAGTGATACAGATTAAAGGGATTGGTTCATACGAAACTCTTAGTCAATTAAAAAATAAATACAGCTAGTATTAAAGGATGATATTATATTCTTCAAAGCATTTGTACATTTTTGGTTCACGATTATCTGTGATGCTGAATAAAGCCCAGGCAATTTTGTCAGAATGCATTAGTACAGTATATGTGCTGTTCTTTAAACAGTAAACAAAAGAGATATGGGTCATTCCATGTCAAATCAACCAATAAAAAAATCATTTTTGGATCTCACCATCTCCAATTTTTATAAAACTTTAAACATGTGTTCATACCAGGAAGTGAATCATATTCATTAATTTTTAGATGTTTTAAACATCTCGTTTATGAGTTATTGCTGTTGAAAAATGTAAAAAATTTCCATAGTGATCCATCTTAAAGCCTTCACAACCCAGGCTCTAATTGTCCTAGGGACATGGTTAAAGTGTCATTTTAAAGCTATGATTTTGAAAAAATTATGGGATATTTATCCATCTTTTATTAGTGTACACTGAAAATTTCAAAGTGGGATCTCAATGGGATCATACTTAAATTAATTCAAACACATAGTATACGGCAATCTTATGGCGCGGGCGGGTTTTCGAGAAACTCAAAATGTATATTGTTTAAAACTGGTTAATTTTACGTTTTCACCTAAACATATTGTGTCGTATACCAAATTAAAGCTTACTTTATGGGCTTTAAAATGATACCATAACTACTTCTCTAGGACAATTAGAGTCTGAGTTGCGAAAGCTTCAAGAATGATCTGCGTGCAAATTTTTGACATTTTTCGTCAGCCATAACTCAAAAATAAAAAGTTAAAAAATTCTGAAAAAAATATTTTCTTCATAAGTCATGGTGAAGAACATATAACCCAAAAATGAGCAAGATCAGTGAGGTTGAAGGTCAGGTCACTGGTTGATTTGCTTATAACCCATATAACCCATATTTAATGTTTATTTATTTGCTTAATATTTTTTTCTACTCCTTTTGCCTTTAGTTCTGCCATAGGTCTTGCAAAGCGTTATCTTAATATTAAGGTAAAATTAGATTTAAAAAAAAACTTTAGGAATGTTCCATGTTTATTGCGGAGAAGAGATTTTTAATAATGTGTTTTCCTAAATAACTGTTTTCAATATTTTGTTGTTGATGTATATTTTTATCATATGATTTTAAATATAGTAATCTTATTTGCAATTTCTTTCGGCCTGCAGCAAGATTTGCATTATTTAAACGAACCCGCATATTTTTATTTATTTGAAAGTTGCTGGGCAGAAGGGAGGTATTTTCTTTCAAATCTTGAATTTTTTCATGTACATTAAAGATAGGTTGTGCTGGATTTTAAAAAAAATGCATGCAATTTTGGAAAAAAAAATTATGAAATGTGTTTGCATATTCTATCAACTAATATTAATAACGTTTGCGTTTCTATTTTCGGTATTTCAATTCATAAATTTCTATGAAAAAAAAATTGTTTACTCAGAATAAAAATTTCAAGAAATTATTTAAAAATAAATTAAAAACTGCCTAAAGTATTTTTAGAAAATTTCTATTAACTATAAAAAATCTTTATTATTTCTCTCTATTCTTTTAGAAAAGCCACTGACTGAAGATGGCGGAAGGAAAACAAGAAAGCCGAGCAAACGGCACAGGAAGTTAATTAATTTTTCTCCAAATATTAATTAAAATGAAGCAAAAAAAAACCCGCTTCAACATTGTTTTCTCTTCTGTTCGGCTATTTTTTTTTCCACGAAGAGGCAAAAACTTTTCTCTCCTCCATGTCCCCAGAGTTTCCACTGCTTACGAATCAGCAGCCATAATTTTATTTGGCAATAATTAAAAATTAATCTCTCAATTTTTTTTCCCCCTTTGATATTTTTCCTACTTTGCTCAATTAACGAACATATTGTGTGCTTAAACCATACCTCTTCTTCCATTCTCGTAATGAGATTCCCTGGTAATAAAAATTTTTATAAGGGAAACGAGAGAAGGAAAAGATTTTGTTTTCGGTTTTTAGCGAATTCCTTCGAGTTTACCTTTCCCGATGGAAGACAATCTGAAAATTTTTTAAATGCTTAAGAGCTCGAGAAGATTAAAATATTTTGCTCCAGGTAACTTAATAATGATTTAAATGTTATTTTTAATCGGAAAAATGAGACAAAAATGTCTATTATTTGAAGCATTTAAAGAAGAACAAGAACTCACTATAACAAATAAGGTAGATGTTACCAATAATTGACAGTTTAAGACGTTATTGTGTACGAGGAGATATCAGAATGTAACTTTGTTAGAAGATTTTTTCGACTCAGTAAAGCATTGAACAATCAATACATGGTTGTTGATTGGGAGGAACATATACATTAAAAATTGCTATCCATTTATATCCAGCTCAATATTTTTTCAAATGGAAAGAGGATCTTGTAAAACAATTAACACCAGAATTTTCTCAGAAACTCATTCCACTTGTCGGATTTGACGTATCTGTCACGCTTTCAAAGCTACCGTCACTAAAAATTTAAGTAATTTAATATGTAATATGGGGCACACGTACGTCAATTTCACTAAGTGCGTCGTATGCAAATTTCAGATGTCGCCTGCATCGCGTAATAGGCGTAAGTGCTATCAATTCGATTATTACGTGTTTATGATGAGACTTATCAGTGTTTGAACGTGGAATAATAGTTGGAGCTAGACGCATGGGACATTCCATTTCTGAATCGGTGCGGGCATTCCAATTTCCTCGATCCACAATATACAGGGAGTACATCATTTCAGGCATTACCTGGCGACCAGCGACATTTGAGCAGAATGATCCTTCAAAACAGACACACGTCACTACGTCAATTAAGGGACACATTTAATAAGGGGCGTACTAGAAACGTGTCTATGAGATGGGATATGGCAGCAAAAGGCCGACAAGAGTGCCTTTACTCACACCATGCCTAAACTTGTGAACATATTCAGTGGAATTAGATGACTGGAAACACATAGTTTGGTCCGATGAATCACGATTTAAGTTGATATAAGCTGACTGTATGGTTCGAGTGTGGCGCAAACCTCTTGAGGCCATGAACCCAAGCTGTCAGGAAGGCGCTGTGTAAGCTTGGTGACCAGTTACAGCCCAGGAGGACAATGCGTTATGTCACCGGGCTAAAATAACTCGCGATTGGTTTGAGGAGCATTCTGAAAAATTCCAATGTATGAACTGGCCACCTAGATCGCCAGACATGAACTCCAACGAACATCTTTAGAATACAGAGTATCCACAAATGATTGTCCCGGTTTCATGATTTTATTGTAGGTGTATTATTTGACGACATATCACGAAACCTTGCAAATTAATAAAGCAACTCGCCAAGTTTTTTTGAAAAATATCTGGCAGAACTATGTTTCCGTTTGCAGACGCTAGAGGGCTACAGCTGCAAAATTGAAGAAGCGGTCGTGTCGGAAATGATGACCAAGAAAGCTGCCACGGCCTCCACGCTCCCCTGACTTAACCCCTTGTGACTTGTTTGAATGGAGGTATTTGATAGAATTAGTGTTTGTGCTGCTATTACCGGGTGATCTGCCATTATCTGGCTCGTATCACCGATCTTTTGCTCAAATTGAGAGTCCCCAGGTTAATATACCAGCAGCACAAACACTAAGTCCATCAATTACCCCTATACAAACAAGTCACAAGGGGTTAAGACAGGGGAGCGTGGAGGTAATGGCAGCTTTCTTAATCATCATTTCCGACACGACCGCTCCATCAATTTTGCAGCTGTAGCCATCTAGCAGCTGTAAACGGAAACATAGATCTACCGGACATTTTTCAAAAAACATTTGGCGAGTTGCTCTATGTATTTGCAAAGCTTCATGATGATATGTTAAATAAAACACCTACAATAAAATCATGAAACCGGGACAATCATTTGTGGACACCCTGTATTATCAAATCATCCATTCGTGCACAAGAGCCTGCATCTGCATCCAGCATTACTTTAGGAAAACGTAAAAATGATGTATCCGTTGAAGGAAAGAATATCTACTATATTGGAATGACAACACGACAGCGACAAGAAGAAGCTTCCAGTGCAGATTTGGTGCTAACACAAGGAAACGTATCAAAACAAATTCCTGACTTCACACGTTAATCTCTTGTAATCATAACTTAAATAACTGCCACCATTTGATTGCTATTCCGTTTTAAAATCCCGTCAGCTTTTTAAGGCGCCCTGTCTATATAGCGCCAGTTTGGTACCGATTTCTTTCTTTGCTCAAAATGATGTAACAGGAAATAAGGGTAGTAGGAGTTCTGAGTCACCCTGTATGAAAGAACGTTTTTGCTAATGCTAATGTGTAGGACTGAAACATACGGTTCATAAAAAAACATAAGATGCATGTGTGGTGGAGATGAAATTTTTGAATTGGCCGAACAGAATGATGTTCAGTATTCTGAATAATAACGTAAGAGCGGTGACCATCTGGTTATGTGGAAGAGAGGAGCCAAGCAAAGTGTAATGGGGTGAAATAGTGACATTTTTAGAGTTCTGTATGAAAAAAAAATGACAGTGAATAGGGAAAGAGATGTTTATCGTCAGTTGCTTAGAATAATTAGCCTTAAAGGAGAAGTCTAGCCAAACATGATCATCAGCGGCGTTTTCCCTAAGGCAGCTGTGCTGGTGAAAAGCTGTATAAAAATTTAAACGATAGAGAAAAAAAGTTTGATACAGCCCCACATGTTTGAACCCGAATCCGATAACCCTCCCACTGATGAAGAAAACGGTAGACCTACGAAAATATAGATGAAATTTCTTTGTATACTTAATGCAAATCGGTAATGGTGTTAATACGCTGCATGCATTCTTATGGACTCTAGTCTGAAAATAGGCTGCTTCTCTACTATGCATCCTGTCGCGCCAGTATGAAGCCTCATAGACCGCATCACAAATTACCTCCGCGAGCAATAAATTTTGTATTTTTGTTAATTACTATGAAATATTTTGAAGAAAATTTTGCCATATCCGTAATTAAAGATATCCAACGGTACTTTCATTTTGGGTGAACTTCCCTTTTAAGATTTAACTTCGTTCTTAATTATGGCGTGATTGCGGTATTCCTCTAGAAGAGAGAAAAAGCTTATCGTCTATGGATCGCATCACACTTTGCAAAACTGACACTACAGAAAAAAAGGAATTGAATTTATCCTACTCAAAACAAAATTGATGTGTCCATTCTTTGAATTCGATTTTCTAAGGATAGGCTACTTATTTTTAAAGTCTTTTTTTAAACGCAAACTTCGAGTGTCTTCCGCCAATGACCTAAGAAGACGCCTTAAGTATTGCCATCGTTTTCTGTTTCATTCATACAGCCAGTGTCTTCAAAACCCTTTCTGACAATATAATCCCCAGGACGAAAAACCCTACGTCATTTAACAACACTTTACCCCATCAATCTCGCTCCCATTTCCCCTATCCCGTCCTTTAACTAGTTTTTTTCCTCTACTTGCCCGCAATTTCCGCCTTGTCAATCGCACATAGTTCGTGCTCACCGACATCGGTAAAAGGAGGTTGATGAGGGGGGGACGAACCCGGGATTTTTTAATGGTTCCTTCCACTTCATGGATCAATTAGTTGATGTAATGGTCGTGATCCCGGATTGGTCCGGAAAGCCTGAAGAGGACATACAAAGAAGATAAAGATGGAAGATGGGACAATGTCTCTCCTCCCCATTCGATGGGAAGATTAAGAAACTCGCGATGAGATTGGGGAACATTTGTCAACTGACCGATTGCAAAATTCTTTTTTTGAGTTGTGAAAACTGAGATTCTTTTAAAGAGGAGAGAAAAAATAAATTGAACTGTAGTTCTTTAAAAAAAAAAAAAAAGTACGTCACTTTCCTTTACAGAAAAGTGAAAGATGAAAGATCCTAAACGTTTTCTTCAATTTATAAGAACTGTAAAAAAGATTAAAAGTTTAGATTTCGATCGACGGAAGATGAGAAAGAAATTGGGAGGAACAAAACTTCGAGAAGAACATATTTGGAAATTAATTAAGATGCGCAAGCTATCGTTGCCAAAACGTTTTTGAGCATGAGTGAGTTAACGTTTGTATGATAAATATTATTTATTAAATAGTTCTCATGATTCGCTAGTTGGAACCTATTGTTTCAACAGCTAATTGTTGTTGGGCCTATTGTTATCAATATGTCAATGCTAGTAGCTAAGCGCTCGCTTCGATTCATAAGTAGACGCTTATACAAAACGCTGTATCAATAAATTATGAAGGGACAATAGCCGTTGAAGTAGCCTAGAGCTCTTCCAACAACAAATTATGTGAAAAGAAGATTCATAATTTGGAACATATCAAAAATAATTACACTCTCCAATGGTTTATGAGAGTTTCATTGATTACGTCCTAAATTGAATAGGCGATTTGGTCGGTTGTATAGAAGTGTTTATACTGAAGTTACCCTTCCCTAACAAAAACAAGAGGAAATACTATGAGCTGTACTCTCTCCAACGAAAAATCCACTGGGTGTGTCCAGTTGACCTTGTTGCAAAGTAAAATTAACAACAGAGCTTGAAAATCGCGATATAAGTAACAACCACAGTCGAAGTGCGAGACAGGCCACAGCACTGAAAAGTGATCTGAACATAGTTGTCTGAGCAACGTTCCAACCTTTATTGTTTCCAACAAACAAAAAAAAAACCTGATTGTTAGTCGCAGTCGACAAGAAAGATAGGTCGTGGCATTGAAAAGTCATCTGGCCAAAGCAGCCAGAGCGACAATGTAACCTTCATTGTCTCAATCTTGGATTTTTAGAATCAGTTTATTGTTGCTCTGCATACGAGTGTGCGGGCAACACCACCTAGACAGAAGGCCTGCGCACAGAAACGTCATACACTGTTACGTCACACTAAAGCGGCTATTGTTAATCGTATTTTTACCAATAATAAGCCTTAAATTTGGCCGTTTGATAATGATGTAACAATGCATGATGCTTCTGTGAGCAGGCCTTCTATCTAGGTGGTGTTGGTACGGGCCAGCGAGATAGTCAGGCTCCAGAGATGAAAACTCACATGACCAAGGCCCTGGCTTGGAAAACTCATCTGACCATAGTAGTCCGAGTAACAATTTAACCTTCGTTATTTTCATCTTGGATTCTAACAATCAGTATTTTTGCCTGGTTAAATTGTTGGTCGGACTACTAAGTTCAGGTGACTTTTCCGCTCAACTTGGGTCTGACCATTTGGGTCTGGGCAAAAATGTAACCTTCATTGCCTCCCTCTTGGATTTTAATAATCAGTGTTTTCTTGTTTGTAGAAAACAGTGAAGGTTGCATTGTTGGTTGGACAGTCAGGTGACTTTTGAATGCCCATGCCCTGTCTCCGATCAGCAATAACTTTCATTGTTTCCATCTTGGATTTTAACAATCAGTATCTTTTCGTTTGTTGAAAACAATGAAGATTACATAGTTGATTGGCCTATCTTGGTCATGTGATTTTTCAGCGCCGGGCCTGTTGGCTTTAGAAACTACCAGACATGAACATGGAAAAGATAAAGCACTGTTACGTCTTCTGGTGATACTCAAAGCCAGCTAGATAAACAGGCCTTAACGCGGAAGAGTACCGTACCATCTTATCCGAGTAACAATGTAACCTTCATTGTAACAATCAGTATTTTTTCATTTCTTGGAAATAATGAAGGTTACATTGTTGTTTGGACTAAGATGGTCAGGTGACTTTTTTCTTCAGGATCTGTTTAGCTATCTGGCCTTGGGTTATGATATTATAGAAGTACTCGTAAGTTTAACCATAGTCTTTTAATCCCCTGGTCTGTGCACAGCATTGTTTTAGTCCAACAATTGGATTGCTGTATTTACTGAAAAGTCGTTTTTTGCCCCCTCTCTTGAATGAATTTGGCTACAGCTCAAACATAACAATGCATTTTAACGATCGCACAACGTAACAAAACTGTCAGGTAATGTTACGTTTTGTTGCTGAACACATAATGGTAGCTGACAGTTTTGTTACGTTGTGCGATCGTTAAAATGCATTGTTATTTTTGAGCTGTAGTCAAATTCACTCAAGAGAGGGGGCAAAAAACGACTTTTCAGTAAATACAGCAATCCAATTGTTGGTCTAAAACAATAGAATTCAATGCCTGTGCACAGACCAGGGGATTAAAAGACTATGGTTTAACGTCTCAATCACGGTCTATAGATATTCATGGTCATCGAGCTCCATTGTTAAAAGGAAGCTAAAGTTTCTAGCTCCCAATAGGGCGGGAACTCTATTGAAAAGTGGCGCTGCATGTACAATCGGCTCAAAAACGCCTGCAGCGCCGCCCTATCGACAGACAGAAACTTTACTTTTATTTTCAGTTTCAATGAAAACCTCTATCGCAGGTCACGGTCGGCCCTGGTGCGATCTATGCGGCACCTGGCGCGATCAGTTATCCTTAGCTTCTGGAAACAATGGAAAATGGCCGAAGGTCGATGACCATGAATATCTATAGACCGTGGTCTCAATCTTAGTGCTTCAACAATATACGAGGCCAACGCGAAAGACAGGCCTCGAAGCGGAAAAGTCACCTGACCATCTGGGTTCTAGCAACAATCCAACCTTCACTGTTTCAAACAAACGGAAAAACACGGATTAATAACAACCAAGATGAAGACAATGAAGATTGGATACTTGGCAATGCCGTCTAGAGAGAAAGCCTGCTTACGGAAAAATCATACATTTTTACAATAGGGACAATTTCGGGCTTACTATTGGTAGAAATAAGATTAACAATACCCTACCGTAGATGATGTAATAATGTAATAATGATGAGCATTTTCGCGCTCAGGCTTTGAGTAGATGTGGTGTTGTTCGAGGCCTGTGTTTCTCGTTGACTTCGAATAATACATTACTGACGTCATGTTCAGGCCTGGCAGTTTCTAGAAGGCCGTGCTAATAACCGAGGCTAACGAAGAAAGACAGGCCCTGGCGCGAAAAAGCACGGCCTTCTAGAAGCTACCAGGCGTGAACATGGAAAAGATAAAACATTGTTACGTCGTTCTGGTGGTGCCGAACCCAACGAGAGACAGACCAGGGCACTCAAAAGTCACGTGACCATCGGGTTCCAGCCAACAATTCATACTTCATTGTCTCCATCTTGGATTTTAAACAATCAGTATTTTTTCTTTTGTTGAAAACAATTAAGCATGGATTGTTGCCCGGACCCCGATGGTCAGGTGACTTTTGAGTGCCCTGGCCTGTCTCTCGTTGGCCTCGGGTGGTGCTTTTACCAATGCCACCTTAAGATAAGCGACAACTATTTCTAACCAAATATCTATTTCTTCTAAAATGCTTGAAGCCAAAAGTTGTCATTCTGTGGGAGGAAAACTAACATTCTAAACACTTTTTCAGAAGTAAGTTGTTTTCTATGCTTTTCGGTTTAGGTTTTGTTTTTTTTAATGTTCTGTAAAGGCTCCTACATAAACTAAAAAGCTTATAATATTCATCGACGTGCGAGTTAATTAAGCCAAGAAGCTTGTACTTATAAAAAAGTAAGAGCGCGCATAAGGCAGACTTAAATAAAGTGCTCATCCTCCATGAGATAAACCCAATGAAAACTTTCGAAAAATGAATAAAAATTTTGAAAACAACAGAACTTTTTAATTACTTGAGCTCCTCAACGAACCTTGAGATTACATCGCAAACATACACAGAATCCCTTCTATCGTATCTCGCGCCGAGAAAAATAAAAGATAAACAGAAAGGAGAAGGCTAATGTTTGCTTAGACAAGAATGGCATTAAGGAACGATGATGTACGTGACAAAAAAAAAATATAAAATAAATGCACAACTATAGTAGGCAGTTCCCGAGAGAAATGAAAGCCCTTTCCCTTCAATTCCATCGATTGATGCGAAATGAAACTGACGACACTTGACAAGAAAAGACTCTGAACCACTGACTTCAGCATTTTTCGAAGGCAAACAGAGAAAAGAGAAGATGACCGTCGTTGTCAGCCGAGAAAGGGGTCAGCAAAAGGGTGTTCACTTTGCTTCCGTAGCCAAACTCGATCGTCACTTCACCCGCCTACACGTGATGATTGAATTGACACGAGGCTAAAATTTTAGGTGGTCCATTTTACTGAATGTCGATCACTTGAGGAGTGGGAGAAGAACTTCAATCCAGCTTTCCTTCCACTTCATCTTGTTTATGTTCACAGTAACGATTTTTCCCTTCCTTAACCCTTCGAAGCCTTGCTCACCATCAAATATTCCAGGCATAGGTTTTTAAAGTTGTAATGAAATCATCAACAATGACAACCAATCAAATACGTAGCCTTAAAACAACCCGCAAATGCGTTAAGAACAATAACGGAACGTTCAAGATTACGACATAGAATACATAACACTATAAAACATGTAGCAATTTTACAATTATATTCTTATTAATCTATTCATTTACACAACATACATACAAGGTGCCCTTACAAACTGATAGTGGAAAAATCAATTGCTCCATCTCCAAAACTTTGATGCGTGATTGCATATTCAACCATTTTATTGGCATTTGATGAAAACAGGCGCAAAATTCGCTTACAAGTTTTATCATAAAGGGAAAAAGCATGTTTGATGTATACTCTGATAAACATCAAACATGATTACACGCGCAGGTGAATAACTCCTGCCAATTCAAGCTCAGCAAGTTTCAGTCACTTGATATACACTGTGTAAATTATATCGCGTTAGGAGCAGTTTTTGTTTGCTTAAAACTGAAAATTCCTTCTAATGAGATTCGATTTATGCACGCAAATGAATCTTAAATTCAGTGGAGTCCTAAAAAAAAGGTTACTATAGCGATTGTATGAATCAATTATTGACGAGGAACGAACCAGATGCGCTCGTCTCTCATTAAAGACGTTTGCTTTATTAAGTAGCGAAAGAATGGAGCTACTTATTGGTTTTACAATGTCCGTCCGTCCCCTTCATAATTTTTGCATTTTTTGAGGTAGAAGGTTGAAATTCGAAATGTAGCTTACTAGGGGCATGTCCGCTTCACTATTTAATTTGGTTCTGATTGGCCCAATGGATCAGAATTACAGGTGTGGGAGTTAGAGGAGATCAACTGATCTATGTGGTATTTAGATGTGTAGAGGAGTGAAATTTGATATGAAGATTCCTCTAGGCAAAATCTACATTACTATGAAGTTTGCGCCAAATTGTCCCAGTGGGAGTGATAGTCACTTGGTCTTTAGAACTATGGCAACATATGGCATGTGATATATCATTCGTTCGAAAAAGAGAGAAAGGAAAGAAGAAGGGTTTCTTTTATATTTTCTAAATACTATTTCGGGGGTTAAAAATTGCAGATGAAAGAATAAAAATAGATGAAATCAGGCTTCAAATACTTTCCTATACCTTACTCTGGAGGATTGGTTTCTTGTTGCCCTTATGAATACATCAAACAAGATGGTCGACAACAGGCGTCAACTTTTTCATACACTAAAGGGCTTTCAGCGAATAGGAAGAGCTGAAAGATATAAAATGGTTTGGGGGCGGAGATGTATAACGAATAATCCTAAAGCATTTAGGTACATTTATGTCTAGAGAAACTATATTGAATATTAGTCCAATCTATGAAAATGTAAAGTAATAAATTTTGCTCGCAATTAATTACATTTTAATTATAAAACAGGTTCTAATTCCCTCCATGTTTATCCAAGTAGGTAGATACGCTTGTACTAGTTTTATAAACTAGACAAAATGCGCTGCAAATTATAATAAATTACGAAATTAACTGAATGCTTCAGGTAAGAAGCTATTTATATTAAAATACGAGGGAATCCTGAGGTGGAGGCAAAAATTTCATTAAAATTTTGTCTTAGATCTCGATTCGAAGCTAGGACGTCAACACATCGATGATCTCATTAACATTAAAAACTGATTTTCGTGCGAAGAAATTCTTTACGAAGAAAGGTTACCATTATCATTACTTCCGAAAATTCCTTATTCAGCCGCGTAATCAAAAAAGCCATTAAGAAATGACTTAGCCAAGTAACGAAAGGCCAAACTAGTCGCCGTCACATAAATCATTTGAAATACATTTCCAAATCTTATTTACCCCTCTAAAAAGATTGGTTATTTTGTTGTCTTAAGCTGTGTATTTTATCAATTGTTCCTTATAGCATTGTTAAAGGGTTATCTGATTATTGTTAAGCTTGGCTTCGGGGAAGGTGGAGGAATGATGGTTAAGGGATTGTTGGAAGAGGAAGACTTTTCTCGAGCGGAAACAACGGAAACAATCATACTTGGAGTCCTAGGAATAGGCTGAACGGGCCTTTTTTGTTAATCCTAAGACGATGGCAAGCTATGTGTTTCTTGCTATGGGATCCTGATTTATTGAGCTTGATACACTATATTACATTCCAAGAAGAGGTTATAGTAAAGCCCGGAAGGCAATTTTTTCCCCCACAGGAGTTTATCTTTACAAAGGAATTGAGACCGGCGAGGCTTGGAATAGTGCAAAGGATTGGAACGTTGGACCCTGATCAAGACTGGATGACGTATAAATCATATTTAAGGAACTTATTGCTTATTGTGTGTTATTCGAACACGAGATTTGATATATAGATTTTATAGCGTATTGGCATAATGCATTAAATTGCGTCATTGTACTAGGTAACCACAAAATTTCTTGCCGTTTTTATATTGCCATAAAGGAAGTGATAGAAGAGATCCAAATGAGTGTACAGTGTGGTCGAAAATCTGTCCGGGGGGGAAAGGAAGGTTAGTATGTATAAATATAGGGCTATTGGGCATTCACATCAATCACATCTCGTGCAGAAGGGAAGACAAATGGAGGTATCAAAGGAGATCGTTAGGTGTTGTTAGGTGGGCTTGTCAGCAGCAGCATCAAGTCGCCGTTTGTGTCTTACGTTTGGGAATGATGTTGTGAATGAACGCACCGCAAGGCATTGGTTCCAGAAATTCAGGTCGGGAGAATTTGCCATTTCTGATGAACTCCGTAGTCTAGCGTGTCTGGTGGACTAGACGCCAAATGGTTCACTACGAGCTGCTATCAACTGGCCAAACCATCCCAGCAGTTGGAACCTGAGCAACAGGCATTGTAGCAGAAGGAGCCAGCATTGGTGAATCGCAAAGAGGTACTCTTCCTTCATGCAATGTCTGGCCTAATGTGGCGCGGGTTGCCAGGGAAACCATACAGCGACTTGGCTGGGAAACTTTGTGTTATACACCTTACTCACCAGATCTTGCTCCAACGGATTATCACCTTTTCCATTCTCTGGACAACCATCTTCGTGGAAAATTCTACACCAATGATATAGACCTGCGGAAGGCACTCACGGACTTCTTTGAGTCCAAGACCGGCAAGTTTTGCAGTTAGGGGATTGATGAACTGGAGACACGTTGGCAGAAGGTTCTAGATGCCAACATGGATTACTTTTGGGACTACCGATACGCTACTTTTTGTGTACATTATTTTGTTTTCCGGAATTAAAAAAGGCAAGAACTTTTGTGGTTACCTAATATATCAGCATTCTATTTTCAAAGGGACTCAGCAGACAAGTGCTAACCAGTATTCAAAGAAGGAGACACGACGAACTTGGATTCTTGTATCACTGAAGCAAATTTTCGTCAAGTTTATTTCAGGAATTAGTGTTGGATAACTGAATTTCATGGGACTGAGGTAAAACCTTTTATTTATTCCATCTATATCTTGGAACAGAATGCTGAACTCTTGTCCTACGATTTAAAAAGGGATAACATGGGAATTATCATCGGCCATCTTCTCTGAGAGAAGCCAAGCTATGAAACCGATTTACTGTAAATGTATTCGTCATTCTGTTAGTTGAGTAAAAATAAACATTGAGCATACAACAAAAATTGGGACTAAACTTACTGTTTGTTTACGAATCTAGGATTATATCCTGGTTGCCCCTGTTTGGGATAATGATCTTAAGAATCACAAAAGGGGCGACATCACACATTAAACCATGGCATGTCGTTACAAGTTGTTTGATGTATTACATGCCATATCTTAGCACTGAAAATTTCCCTTGGTACCATAATGATATCATTACCATAGGTACCGCTGAATCAATTCGAATATCATCGAACTGTATTTATCGATTGTCAAAAACGTACTTAATAACGTTATAATCGCTCATAGCTTGTCATTGAGAGTTGCTTGAGGTATTCCTTACTATATCTTAGCAATGGAAATCTAATGGGGTACTTGAATGGTTACTTTAAAGCACGTAGTGATGTACCGATTTCGACCACCTTCGAACTGGTTTGTGCTATGAACCATATTTATCGATTGGCGAAAAAAGATTTTGAAAATCTCTCATACGCTTCAAGAAGATAAATTTAGAGACGGGCAGATAAATGTTTCCCCCTTTCGGTACTTAATAATAACCTTATCGCTGACCTATAACCTAACAAGCCTGTTACTAAAGTATCCTACCGACCTTAGATTCCATATTAAAAGCATTTAAAGGTATTTGAATAACTTGGGATATCGTATACATTTCACCATTGAATGGTTAGCAAACTCCATAGTTCGAGAGCAACTAAGAAATCTAAATCAAACTTTGTATACCTCTTTGGTTATTATAATGGTCATCTTTTGGTTTCCCGAGCAAATGTGCCTGTTGGTATCCTCATGTTTAGTTGAGTGGCCATCATGATGTGAGATCTGAGAGACTTCCAACGAAGACAAATTGCTGGAGCCCGATAGCTGCTACGTCCATTAGTTGCTTTGAGTATTGAGAGCTACTGCCATAACTGCATAGAATGTTAGTGGGAAGAAACAAGGTTGGGGAGAAACTGATAATGACTAACAGAGAGCGGAGGACATTGAAGAGCACTAACAAGAAGAACACAGCGACAAATGGACTGTAGACAATCTGCATTTCCACAAAGAGAATATTCATGGAAGAGCTGCTATTGCCAAAGCACTTGTCACTCAATTCGATGTAAAATGGACACAGCAATGGTGCCAAGAGCACAAAACATGGTTTGCCGAGTAATGGAAACGTGCTGTGGTTAGATGAAGCCACTTTATTATTACTTATTACCCACAGCAGAACGTGTCTATGTCTGGAAAAATTCAGAGTCAAGGGACGTTCCCTATCTCCAGCCTCTTTGAAAGAACTTGAGGAGTGTCTTCATGTAGAATGGCTGAATATCCCATTAGAAACTATCCAGGAACTGTATGGGTCCATTCCCAGACGGATTCAACTGTTTGGCAAGCTAAAGGCAGACCTAGACTCTATTTTGTGCAGTATTAGAATGATAGCTATACATTATCTAATTATTCAACTTATTCAAAAAGCCTATTCTCATGATAAGTAGGTCCTGATTCAAATTTCGATCGAGTCTCAAATAAACAGGATGGATGATTCACGAACGTCTGAATCTCCGTGGACTTGCAGGGTCCTGCCAAACAAACCTAAACGCATCTTGCAGCCTGTAAATTTTCCTACAAACTACCCATCAGAAGTTGAAATGCGATGCCAAGAAACATAATAGAAAGGAGTGCGCCAGAGGTGAGCATAAAGATTTCGTATTCGAATCGCATCACTGCTTTTTGGGTTTCAAATCCGGTCAATTATGTTATCTTTCTCTCACCCTCCCTAGAGAGATTCTCCAAAGAGTCCATGATTCTTGTCACGCGAGCACCTCGCACAAGTAAATAAATAAAGGGTGACACTTTGTGTAAAAGGTCGGAAACATGGTCAGGGAATGCAAATAGCAGCATAAGATGAAAGAGTGTAACGCTATAGTATGGCAGCTCTATTTTTTTTGTTATTAAATGAAGTTTTTAAAATTAATTAAAAATTAGGAACAAGTTCAGCAATCTCTTTTCAAAAAGCCTTTAAGCTAGGAATTAAAAATTTTCAATTTCCTCGAGATTTTGCCATCAGAGAGAAATGCGGAATTGGTTATGCAAGCGACCTCGCTTTATTGATTATAGCAGAGCAAAGCAAAGCTGGGTAAGATTCTTGTTTGTTGTTAATTCTCGTATATTTAATATCAAAAAGACGTATTGAGAGATAATACCAAAAAAAAAATGGCTAAAACTCGATCAAATTTTAGCCAGATACTGGTTGGGCCAGAAATATTCTGTACAATACAGTTTAAGGAGTTCAATTTCACAAATCATTACAACAAATACAGTTGCAATACATCATAAATACCATCATCACGTTTTAGCCAAATCTAAATGAATTCTCTAAATGTATCCTAAACTATTTCATATGTATCGCTCCACACATTTGATGTTGATATTTGTGGCTCATTCTCGACCTCCATTGGTTGACTTTTATCACTTAATAATGAAATGCTTATGTCATCAGATATGCTATCTGCGTCGAACTGAGCGGTAGGAAGTACAGTAGGACTTGTGCTAACGACCACCTGTACGATTATTCGCGACCACCTCGTATAACGCAACCAGCAGTTTCGATTCCCTATGTATCTACACCTATACTGAAAAGCTTGTCAACTTACGCAACTAATCAGGTTCTAACCTAACTGCCAATTACATCACTACTTTTCTCTGTAATCAACTAATCAGGTGCTAACCTACCGGATGTCCCAAAAATGAGCGACGATTTGAAAAATCAATTAACGAAAAACGGAAGGCGATAGAAATTTACGGCTTGATGCATTCTGCTTAGGAAACCAAGAAATTTATTCGCATCAAGTTTCAAAGTTGGTTCCAAAGTTCGTCATCAGATGGCGCTGCTACTCCTACACATTATGTCCCGTCAGACCGGCATACTATATCTCGCTCAGCATTCGAGTAGCGTGTTTTTCAAAAATGGTTTATTCGTTGGAACAGCGGATATTTCTTGTTTTGGAGTTTCATCACGTGGACCACATTGTTTTATATTTTGCCCTAGAGTTCCTGTATAAAAACAGTACGGATAACTCAACCTCCGCTGCCATATTGTGGCGACTTGGCATTAATAGTAGCTCTAGGCAATGCATTTTTAAGGCACTTAAAAAAAAAAAATGAGGAGAATAAAATATTACACAGTTTTACACATAAGAAATGATGTATTCCAAAAAATATTTATCTAAAAAAAGGAATAGTTTACAAAAATAAAAAAAATACAGAACATTTTTAAAGTTATATATTTAAGAAATAAAATTACCAAGTTAATTTTTTTACTAATTTGTTTATGATCAACAAAACAATAACGTGATGCTTAGAAGATGAAAAATTTAATTACTATTATAAATATGAAAAATATTATTAGTAATAAAAAATTTATTATTTTTAATTTAAAAAAGAACATGGCAAGGCTTTGCACAAATATTAAATGGATATTTATAAGAGAAAAGGACGAGACGCAAAAACCCTGGAATGCAATAAATAGTTAATAAATACAACTGAAAAATTAAATAATAATTAACAAATAACAAAATAATAAATATATAAGTATAATCAAAATAAAACTAAAAAATCAAATAAAGAGCTGACGTTTCGGATAGAGCCTATCCTTTATCAAAGCAAAAAAGGATAATTCTCTAAAAGCAAATAGAATATTAGAGAATTATCCTGAATTATCTCACAAATATTAAAAATATAATTGTACAGCGTAGGTCAAAATGAGGTACAAATGAGGTATATATATATATAAATAAGAAAAGAAAAAAAATGTTTGCAAAATATTATTATCTGTCTTTAAATAAGAATTATTCAAATTCTTTTTTACTAGCATAATAATTAATTTTTTTGCCAGATATTGTAATTTAAACGTTAAATAATTTTTAATGATTTTTTTTTATGTCATGGAAATTCAATTTCTGGTGTAGAGCTCAAAATTTCATTCTCTAACTTTAATAAAAACAATTTTTTTGATAAAAGTGAATTTTCTTAGCGAAAGTTCCAATTTAAAATTCTAAGCAAAATTTCAATTTTATACAACAGGAAAACATTCAGTCTAGAGGTCTGATTTTAAATATTTACGAAAAAAAACCCAGCAAGATGATTAATTATCCGTAGATTAATGATCAGGCGCTACTATAAGCAATAGGTCGCATGGAGATCATTCGCCACGATATGGCAGATTTGTACCACGCGACAGGCTCTAACCAATCAAAATTGTTGCACTAGTTGTCCGTACTCTCTTTATGCAGGAACTCCAGTTTGCCCTAGAGCACTCTACATCTAGTGCTTAAGTATGCCCCCGTCAGCAGCTCTATCTGTTGACGAACTTTGTACGAATAAATTCCCTGGTTTCATAAACAGAGCCTCAGCAAACCGTACATTTCTATCGCCTTCCGTTTTTTGTTAATTGATTTTCCAAATCCTCGCTCATTTTTGGGACACCCGGTAAGAGCCAATTATGTGATCAACCAGACAGTGTCAAGAGATACAAAAATGCAACCACTGGTTCTTTTGGTCTACGCTTATTGTTTACTATGTCTAAAAACTGAAGATTGGTTTTCAAAAATCTTGTGTAAAACTAACGAACGCTTCCCTTATTTCCCTTATTGTGTGGCCGGGCTATATCTGGTCGATTAGTATCATAATGGCGGACGAAATTCAACTCTTTAGGTGTCTGGATAATCATATGTTTTAATCGTACTTACAGTCGCTGAGTTCTAATGACGTACTTTCAGTTTCGAATAATCATCATCAAAGCTGTATAACATAAAACACAATCGCATAGATTCGCCTAGTTGGAGGCCAATGCCTGCAATAATGTCTTATAGGCATGTTCCTTGTGGTTAGAACAGCGTTCTAGAGTACAGTTAATTACCAGGTTTCTAGTGCCATAATCAAGAGCATTCCAAAAGGATATATTATTATAAGCAAAAAAGGCTTCAAGGAACTTAAAATAACCAAAATAGGAATAATTTTATATTTTTGTGTTTCCCGAATTTTATCGGAGTCGAGCAGCCAGGCTCTGGCAAAATGCATAGGATAGTCCTGAGCATTCTATAATTCTTTTACTCTAGCATAGGCGATTATTCTATTCAAAGTTGGAATATTGAAAGTTATCTTTGACAGGTCTCTGAAATAGAGGATTTCGGGAGAGCCAAAGCAGTTCTTAGAATATCATTATAGGCTGTCTGAATTCGAGTAATGTGCAATTTAGAAGCTCACGACCATACAACAATACCATATTCAACCAAATATTGAACCAAAAACAGTGAAAGAGTTCTTATAATTTCATTTTTGGTTAACATCTCTCGGATTCTACCAAATAAAAAATTTAGCCTGCTTAAATCAATTAATAGAAGTTTGATATTTTCACGAAAGGGCATTCTGTTGTCAAATGTTATGCCCAGGACTTTACAGGTTTGAAGCGTGGTGTGTTTTTGTTTATCGATCAACAAGATGTTAGTCTTAGCATGATTAAACGACAGCCCTGAGCAGTATACCAGGTGTGCAACATTTTCAGGTCCTCTTGAGTCTGTTGCTCGTAAAAAGAGTAAGCCTTGAGAAAAAAAGTTATCATCTCGTACATAGAAAAAAAAATCTTACAGTTTAAGGGCAGTCATAAATTTGAGTCATAGCCGCCGCATAAAAAACCGTAGCGGTAGGAGATCCCTGGAGCAAGCCCCTCGTGGACGCCCATTCCAGAAGCTAGTTGTGTGGAGTCAATATAATTAATTCGCTGATCAAAATAATCTTGAACCAGCTTCCGAGTAGCTTGGTCAATACCAAAGTATTCAAGCTGCTCGATGAACGAATGCTAGTTATTGATATAATTCAAAATAGTAAGAATCAAACAGAATTGGAGTTTTGGATCGCCCTCCCACTTTATTGACAGGTATAACAGAGCAAAGATATTTAGTTAAGTTAGCAAAAATTAATTTCTCCGTTATTTTAAATATCGCAGAGAGTATACATATTGGTCTGTAGTTGGTTATTTCTTGAGTTGAACCTTTCTTGAGTATCGGAATAAGGAGAATTCTCTTGAAATGAGCAGGGAAGTGTTTTTGTTTGATTAATATTATAAAGTAGCTGCTGGAATAGGAAATTCCCAAACCGTCCCCATATCTTCTTGGGTTCCCCATCTCTTGAACCGATTTTCCGTTGAGGTTTTCTATAATTATTAACGTCCACCGTAAAAGTCATTTATTTAAACGACTCCTACTTTTCTGAAATCGGTCAAGTAACATACAGAGTGTATCAGGTTTGATGGTCATAGAGTGCCTAGCGTTGTTCTCCGCAAAATTCTAAGCATAATTTTCCTTATCCATTTTTCAAAATTCTCAAAAAAAAGTTTGGCTATTATGACATAATTCTAAGCCTTCTGACGTAATTCATCCATGCCGTAATGACAATTTTTTCCTGGCTCCTGTCATAATAGTCAGGAGCCACTTTGGATAGCCTTCTGACGTCATAATTCATCCATTCCTGTAGCCTTCTGACGTCACAATAGTCAAACTTTGGATAACGATTTCAAGCATTTTTTGGGAATTTTGAAAAATGTTTAAGGGGAAAATTATGCTTAGAATTTTGCGGAGAACAACGCTAGGTACTTTATGACCATCGAACCTGATACACCCTGTATAGAGTCTAACGCAATAGTAACCTTATACTACAACATTATAACTTGGGCAAGCACCACAAAACCGCATTAAAGTTGTCCATAATCAAATCATACGAATAGCTTTCAAATTTCGTAACACCACTTCAATTGCCCAAATCTGCAGCTATAACCAACTTCCTACACTACCAAACATACGTCTCATCAGACTTATGTAAAGACACCTAAAAAAGTCCTCCTGCCGAATTTAGTAGAGACCTATATATTAATAACACCGATTATCGGATTATTCGTACATATAAATTCGAAATCCCAATCACTGTAACTACACATCTTTCCCTATAACGCCATCTATTTATGAAATGAAATGCCATCACCATTAAGACAACAAGTTGACTCTAATATTCAAAACATCTATACGACTACCAACCGAACTACAATATTACCCTCGAGCAATTATTTCAAATTGTTTTTGTTCTGTCTGCCTTGTACTCTAGTGCTCTTAACCCTTTTACAAATCCGAGTTTTTCGAATCGTGAAGTCATTTTCGGTAAATGTGTTACGTTTTTCACGTTCCAAAAGTATGTAGGCAAAATCCAAAAGATATTAGGCTATTGGATTCTAATTCCATACTTTAACTGAAGGCTTCTCTTTCTATATTCGCTCTTTTATACCCACAATGTAAAAGAAAAGATAGGTTATTACGAACCTTATTGCATATTATTTAGGCATTAGTCGCGCGATTACGACAGATGTTTCTCATGAATTTGCCATTTCTTGCCACGTCCAACGCCTACTTTCCCGTCTGGCAATCGCCCACGAAGCAGAGCCTTGATTATAAGCGATAATCCGCTTAGAGTGGGCGAAGGGCGGAATGAGGAAGAGGGTGGTTCGTCTTCCTTCCACAGGTGTCCGTCCGACCACCAAATGACGTCCCTGAGTGGCAACGGCAGTCGACCACATCCGGACTCTTTGGTCGCTTAGATTGCGGAGACCGGCGAAGTACGGAACGAAAGCCGCAACAAAATCAGTGCGATTGGCCGTGCAACATTAGAAAGATTGGACCGTGGTCGAGGAGTTTGAGGTCGCATCCTCTATTCATGCCGATGAAAAGACGACGATTGAACGACTCTCTACCGAAGGGGCAGAGGGCGGCCGCACTTCAAGCCTCAAAGGTCGCTCAAGTCCACTCGACCAGTGACCATTATCACTCAACCATAATCCCAGAAAGTTTACATAATTGAAAGCCATCAAAATTCGTAAAATAAAAATGATCGAGTGCTTTGCTAAAGGGCATTACTTTTCTAAATCAGCCAGAAGCGACCACAAAAGAGCACTTTAGCATGAAAAACAATTCGATCCGGCAAAAACATGGAGACCAACGATCAGGTTTACTGCCTATTTGAACGGCTTCTTTCAAGATTTCAAGTATAAATGAGTCTTTTTATAGTCTTTCATCAAAAGGGCCATATTCTCAAGAATTTGACTATACGCCCCCTTTCTCTGAAATATTCAAAGAGGTGTCATGTATGGTAGGAAAATGATGTCGGTTTCTGCATTATACAACCTTGTCCTTGATCTTGAAATAAATGTTTGTTTGAATATGTGCGCATTATATACCATTTTAAAGTGCTCATTTCGCTCTGCATTCCTATGCAAATGGGGTTATGTTTTTACTTCTTTTCCATTCAGGCTACTGATAAAAACGAAGCAAAATTCAAACTTATTCATAAAGCAGCAGAGGTGACCTCCCAACTGTGTATTCGGTCAGGGAACCTTTACTGCAACGTTATTTCGGAAACTTTCGTCATGAAAATGAGAGCCTGAAGATGAAGAAAGCATTGGGAAAGTGAAGAAGCTAGTCAATTGAACCACGAAATGAACGACAATAAAAAACGAAAACACTTCCCAAAAAATCAGATGCACCAAAGGAAGGTTATAGTGATTGTTTTGTGGTCTTCAGCCGAATTAATCCACTACAGCTTCTAGAATCCCGGCGAAACAATCATTGTTTAGAAGTAAGTTGACGAGGCGTATCTTTTTTCCGGCTTTGGTCAACAGTAGAGATTTGACCGCACGTCTCAAAAATACTCTTTTGAAGTTGAACGAATTGTGCTACAAACCTTGGCTTATCTATCATATTCACTGGACGTCTCGTTCACGGAATACCACGTCTTCAAGGATCTCGATTAGTTTTGCTGGATACTGCAAAGACCAAAATGCTATCAAAATGGATTTGGCAGAATATGTCGATTCAAAGTGCGCTTACTTCGATTAATAAACTTAATGGCAAAAAATATTAGGAATTATTTTGATGATAACTTAGCCTTTCATCATCATATCATCATAACTTACGCAGCATGAACCAAAAGTCAGTTCACTCAAAGATATATTCGGGTTGAGAATACAGTAAATGTTCAAAGTGGCCCCTATTCTCCTGCTTACACAAACGAACGCGACGCCACATATTCTAGGAAACGTGTTGCAGCAAGTTCTCCGGAATGGCGCGGATTTTATTCGTTCCATTGAGATTCAGGCTGTCTGAGCTGTAGCTCCGTCCTCTTGACAATAACCTTATCTGTATGCAATATAATCTAACTGCTTTATAGTTGTTCGAATGTTTTGCATTAATAGTGGCAATCGTTCTTTAATGTTGATTGTAATGACTTTATGACCGCCCCTCGCACTTGATAAGGGTTTTATAGCGAAATGGATAGGAACAACAGTTCGCCATATTCAAAAGTATGATAATCACTTTGCGCACATCTCGTATTTGAGGAAGTCACAGTGGAGCTATATGCAGCCCTTAATTTTGCTTAAGGACTCGAACTGTAAAGTTCCAAAAATCCCCGATCGATAATATTTGGTGGTTGTGCGAATAATTTATTTAGAGGTCAAAAACCGACATTATCAAGAGCTTTAGCAAAAAGCTACTTATAAGAATGTACGCTTGGTCTGTACGTTTATCCAGCCGTCCGTTCGTAGTTTGCACGATGACTTAAAAACGCATTAACTTTTGCAAATTCTGTTTTCATAAATACGACCATCAAGGTCTTAGCTCGGCTGTATCAACTTTTCAGGATATTTCGTGGATCCTTTTAAGTCGAATTCACGTGCCAAAGGAGTGGCCGTAAAGAATACAAAGATAATGTCATATTTTATCTGTTGACGTGAGCATGCGCACGCGACGATCGCTTTATCGCGCACGATGACCAATTGCTCATAATCTACATTATTAAGTAGCGGAAGAATGGAACTACAAGGGAGGATCAAAAAATAACGTAACAAAATGAACCACTAAATGCTAGTAATTGTTACCTTACTTTTTGATCCTCCCTTGTACTTATTGGTTTCCACAATGTCGGTCTGTCCTAACCCTTCATAATTTCAGTAGTTTTTGAGGTAGAAAGTTGAAATTCGGAATTTAGCTTACCAACGGCATGAGTACCTACACTTTATAGTTTGGATTTGATTGGCCCGCTAGAGTCGGAATTACGAGGGTGGGAGCTAGAGAGGATCAAGTGATCTATTTGGTATTTACATATATGTAAAGGAGTGAAATTCGATATACATATTCATCTAGGCAAAATCTACATTCCTATAAAGTTTCGGCCAAATTGTTCTAGTGGAATCGAGTTGTGGGGTGGCAGTCACTTGGTCTTTAGAACTATAGCAACAAATGGCGTGATATATCATTCGATCGAAAATGATGAGAAAGGAAAGATAGGGTTCTTTTATATTTTCTATATACTAAATTTTAGAAAATAAAGTTTTGATAAAACAATTAGGTGTTAAAAAGCGCAGATGAAGGGGAGGGGGGGAGGGAAATTGATGAACTCAGAATTTCCGCTACTTTCCTATACCTTCCTCGGGAGGCTTAATTTCTTGTTAAGTAGCGGAAGAATGGAGCTACTTATTGGTTTTACAATGTCCGTCCGTCCCATTCATAATTTCTACATTTTTTTGAGGTAGAAGTTTGAATTTCGGAATGCAGCTTACCATGGGCATGTCCACCTTCACTATTTAGTTTGGTTTTGATTGGTGCACAGGGGATGGAAGTCAGAGGGGAAAAAATATCTATGAGGTATTAACGTAAAGGAGTTAAATTCAATATCCAGATTCCTCTAGGCAAGATCTGCATTACTATGAAGTTCAAGCCTAATTGTTACAGTGGTGTCGTAGTTGTGGGGGGTGGCAGTCACTTGGTCTTTACAATTATGGCAACATATGGCATGTGATATGTCATTCGTTCGGAAATGATGAGAAAGGAAAGAAGATAGAGCTCTTTTACATTTTCTATATACTATGTTCGAGAAAATCAATTCTAAGGGAGGAGAAGGGAGTAAAAAGTGCAGCTATATGTGCAATGGAAAACCCTATTTTCAATGGCATTTTCAGATTGTACACAACGTTCCTAACACAATGGATTTTAAAATTGATTACTATGTTTTTATTTGAACATAACATTTTATAGTAATGCAAAACAATGCTTGTACAATAAATGTTGTTATAATAATTTTTTCGTTTAACTTGTTTAAATTGTTCATTTTCTGTTTTTTCCCTTTTCTTTAAATCTCACCACAACACACCTTAATTGCCTTTATCTCCTGAACTGTTGGATCAATTGAAAGTACTCTGGCAGATTTGTATAAGTTACATTAGTGGAAGTAAAAAAGTCCAATGCTGTTAAGTTTTCATTCATTTTCTGATAGTCGAAAAACACTTACGAGAACGTTTTAAAATCGGCTTCTATGTTAAAGAATGGGAGAGTCGCGCTTGGCGAAAGTGATGGCACATTTCTGCTATGTAGCAGAGGTTCGCCTTTATTTAACATGAAACAATAATCGTGCTAATTGTCTTTAACTTTATCTTAAAACGAAAAAGCTCTCAATAATGAATAATTTAAAGCTCATCTGTCAATAATATAGACACAATGCTTACTGTGTCTCTTCCAGTCATCAATATGTTCTTTCTTCTGTGAATTCCATTTAAGAATTTTGTGTGTGTGTGGAAATTTATTTATGGAAAAGCCAAAGAATCTATAATAAATTTTCGTGCTTTAGTTACATAAAAACGTTTCGCTATATTGGAAAGTTCCGGAATGCTTACACCAAAAGAATTAATGATATATCACAAATGGTCTCGGAGTTCAATAATGGAACCGAACTACAAAGATAAACATTCGAGCTCATATTTAATTTAAACACGTTAATTTCAAATCCAAATTAATTGTATCAACTGTTACGATCTTTTAAAGATTTAGTAGTTAAAGCTAATCCAAAATATAGGTTTATTTCGCGATACTCAGCTATTACTTCTCTCGTAAAGGATTCAGAAAACCAAAAGCCAAATGCTCATCTTATTCGTTCAAGTATTAAACTGCTATTAATATTCATGCTGGCTAGTATTAAAACCTCAAATGGAATATTTTATCAGAAAATTTTGATAATCCCTCAGCTACTGACTGTAGAAGGGTTTCATAGGGTTATTGTAGATTAATAGCTTTAAGACTCAATTAAAGATAATACAGAACTTCTGAATAGAATATCGAAAACACTCTTATGTGCTAGAATATTAAACGAACTTAGAAGTAATGCGGTTACTGATTATCATTTATAACGATGATTATATATACAAAGAAACCTTAATTCAAACATCAACAATAATGGAATCGATGATGACGATGAAGATAACTTTCAGTATTTATTATCCTAATTAGGCTATTTCCAAAGTCATTATGAAAACAAAAGGATAACAACACCATCTTTTTAACATGATTTCTATTAAACGACGTCTTGTTTAAAGGTTATCTTCACCTTTTATTATACCTAAGGAAACATTTAATCTTCCCATTAAGAGCGGCTTCTATCCCAACCACTGGGAAATCGATTACATACCACCCTATTGCGAAGATTAATAACCCAAGGACTTGTAGTGAATAGAAGGGCCATTTCCTTAATCTGCTTTCCAGAAAACATGCTCGAAACCTCAGTGTTTGGAAGTCTCTTGTTTATCTATCGACAGATTGCTCCTTCCAAAATATCGACTTTTGCTAATTTAGTCCAATTAAACTGGCCAAAGCTGATTGGTTAGTGAAGATTTTGAAGCGAAGCTCGTTTCTCGGGTTTCTGATTCTTTGAAGCTGTTGGGTTTCTGATTCTCTTATTTGTAAATTTTACATAAAATAACGCAATATTAATCATGACTGCTTTTAAAAAAGAACTTTTCAGAAGCCACAATACAGTTAAAATTTGAACGAATATAACGCTGTTTAAGTGTGCTTTCTAACGACACATTCGCCTTTATTGGATCAAAGATCCGCCGTATTGCAGGATATTCCGAGACAACGGACTCGGAATCTTTAAAGATATCACCCGATTTGCATTAAACCCACGACGACAGAACGGACTCTACAAAAGCTCACTTGCCCACTACCTATGTTGACTGTTCGATCATTTTAGAACGATTTTGTAAACACAGGTGGTCATGGATCAATAAAGATCATAAGTGTCCCTACGCTGACTATCTAAATAACAAGAATGACCGCTTCCTGGGCCTCGACAAATGCATGAGCGTTTTGTGGAAGGGCAAGGACAGAGAGAAGATATGGATACATGAAGAGATGGAATTTAGGAAGCACCACCTGAATAACCAAGAGAAATTAACAACCAGGTCTCATTTGAAAGGGACGACCTATAGAATTTCTTAATGTACTCGGACCAAAAACCTCAACCGGATGACCTCAACACAGCCTTGCAACAGTAAAAATTCATAATGAAAAAGCGAAAACAAATTTTCTTATTTTCCCATAAATGGACCTCCCCAATTATGGCAGAGCTAACCTAAATAATTTCTTGGCCACGTAATTTTACTTCAGAAGTACACTTGGATAACAGTAGATGTATATGATCGTTTGTGTCTGTGTGTTTTACAATTCCAACAACCTGAGAGGGGTTATTCACTACTTGGTAATCCGTTGTTGCAATTCGCAGTCTGCTCTCGCTGTCTTGAAGAAAAACTTAGGCATTCATCACTTCATGTAATCTAGTAATCGCCGTTTCTTCTGTTGACACGTTTGCATTGTCGAGGGCACCCTGGAAACTTCGGTGACCACCGGGTGACTCACCACTTGCCCAGTTTCTCAAGGGTCTGTTAACTCTCTATAATCTCCAGTTACTGCTCGTTTTTAAAGCCTTTCAAGAAAATGTAAACTTCTAAGTAAAGCCCGATAAAGAGGAATTTTATGTACGAGGTGCTAACCGAAATTTCCCGAAATGTACCTCTATAAAATACGGAACTTATCCGCTCTTTTAATTTCCACCGTCACCTTCAAAGTAGTCTCCTTGGGCATCTAAACATCGCTTTCAGCGAGGTTCCCACTTCTGGAAGCACTCTTGGAAGTTCCCAGGTTGGAGCATGTTTAGCATGATTTGACTCCACTGTTGCGATTCCGCTTGGATCACTTCACTGGAGTCAAATCACCGCCCTTAAAACAGCAATTTTAATTTTCAGAAGCAGTAGAAAGCGTAGGGTGCTAGGAGACCGCGGTGATGCTGTTTTTGTTGAAGAAGTCCCTCACAGCGAGTGATTTGTGTGCCTGAGCATTGTCGTGATGGAACAGCCAGTCTTTCTTCTTCCACTTCTCCGGCCTTTTGCGCCTCACGTTTTCCCTCAATCGTCCCAAAACATCCCGTATGACATTCGAAAGCGATCAAAAACATCGTGGATGGTCTGACTTCGGTCCTCTCGGATCACGTCACGCACTTTCGTGATCATTTCCAGAGTTATGCTTGTTGACGGTCGACCAGAATGCTTGTCGTCTTCCACAGACACCCGACCATCTTTGAAACGCTTAAATCATTCAAATGTTTGAGTTTGGCCTAAAGCTTGTTCACCAAAAGCCTCCTTCAACAGTCTGTAGGTTTCAGCCGCAGTTTTCTTCAGTTATAACATCAAGAATCGCAACACGACGAACACAAGTATGAAGCACAAGAAGTTGGAATAATCGCAAAATGAAACAGTAAATATCAATAATAAATAACTACTAATAAAATTATTAGTTTGACCTACAACAAAACCTTGACCAAAAGTTTATATCCTATTTTTAAATGTCACAATTTATCTCTTTCAGAATTTATTACTTTCAGAATTCCGAACCAACATAGGAATCTACTGGGCAACCCTAAGAATAAGATCCCTGATCATTAAAAGTCAGGCATCTACGATATTAAGTGTCCCCATTGCCCAAAACGCTACAAAGGTCAAACGACAAGAAGCTTCGTCACCAGATTCAAAGGACATCTAGATCACCGCCGTTTCTGAAGGACCGAAAAGTCAGCCATCGCGAAACATTCCATCGATACCGGCCACGATTTCAACATCGTTAATCTTAAACTAATTCACCCGATTAACAAGCGTTTTTACTTGACGCCTTCGAAAGCATGGCCATTCATAGGATCAAAAAAATAATTCACTCAATTCAGACAATAGCCCAATTTGTGATTCACCATTGATTCACTGGTGGGAGGGTTTACCAATCAAAAACATAACTAAAATCGCTTTCCTATTGGCCAGCTTGTTGCCTTACTAGCAATATAAGCTGCTCTTAGTCCAGATCTTTGGGTTAGTCAAACTTTATGGAAGACCTCTTTGGGTTAGTCAGGCTTCTTGCCTATTTCAGTGTATTTCATGTGGAATTTATTCCAGAAGGCTGAGACTCGTGTAAGCACTGCTTACGTCCCACCTGAACAAATGTACTCTTCACTGTTCGATTGTCGATTAGGATTTCAGAACACTTTCTCGATTAGGATTTCAGAACACTTTCTCGCATCACCTGCTGAATGATGAAAGCTTTGCTTTTGAAATGCGCTTGCAGGTTATATTGTTTCATTATTTTGTTGTGGTTAAAGAATATTTTCCTTGACTATTAACACAAAGTGTGACAAAACAGCTCAAACTCAAAATCACTTGGACATAGAATGACACCTCTTGGCACAATTACAGCTGAGAAGTACCTCTAACACCCTCTATCGGCAAAACTTCATACCTCTTACGGTTCGGTCAGAATAAAACAATTTCCGGAAATTTTGGGTAGCACCTCGTATTGTTACAAATTCAATTTTGTTTCCCCGGTATTGATTTGGAAATATATGGCAACAATAACGAAACAACTCTCCTCTTGGGTGGCAGTGGATGTACTGTACATGGTCGTCATTTATGTGTGAATGTTCTACAATGTAATCTCTTGTTGCAACTGCACACTGCTCTCGATGTTTTGAAGCGAAACATGGTCATTCATCATTTTATGTCAGAGAACTTTAATCCTAAAGAGATGCGACAACAAACAAAATTCCCATAGCAAACTTGATATGGCAAAAATACCCGTGGTGCCCTCTGAGAACAAACGTTCAAATGACAAGAGAACATTCGTAAGTATCGTCATCGTGTAACGAACTATGGCCGACTAAAAATACTTATTTTATTAAATAAATAGAAATGAACTCATTTTGAATTCTTTCTTAATTTTCTTAATTTTTGATGTAATTTAAAAATTTTCCGTATAAAAGGCACATGTCGTATTTTACAAATTGAAATATTTAAAAATCTCTGCCTTGTCGCAGTTGTCGTCTGCTTTCAGTGCTCTGAAGATGTTTCGATTACGTCAGATATCATCAAGATCTACAGCGCCATCTAGTAACACCCGTGCAACTAACCTGCGCAGAAGAAAGCCGCGCGAACCATTTCGCATATACGGATTGTCGCATCTCGTTACGATGAAAGATCTCTGCTTTATGTGTTCTAGCAGTCGCCGTTTCTTCTGTTGACACGCTCACCACTCGTTCAATTGCAGCATTGCGCTGGCGAAACTAATACAGCACCGAGTTTTGGCATTCCACTTTTTCTCAATAGTCTGTAACTCTCCATTATCTCCAGTTACTGCTCCTTTTTAAAGATTTTCAAGAAAATGTAAATTCTATAAGAACTATCAAATTCAGTTTTGTTTTATAATTCGTATAGTTGGAATGGAATCTTCATTACGTGCCTTAATGAACGTTATTTATATTGCACAAACTTCGCCTTGCATTGTTGATCATTAGATATATATATTGTTGGTTCGTGCATATCGTTGCTGAATTGCGTGTTGATATCATTGTTGATACAATACCATGAGCCTATATTGTTGCACAAACTTTGCCTTGCATTGTTGGTCATGAGATACCACTTATTAGTATGCCCTGCAATGTAAACGTCAGTGACCTTCCTCTTGCTTTAAAGATTTCATCAAGATCGGGATAAAACTGCAGATTTGTATAAGAAACAAACGCACAAACCCACAAACAAACACTCTTCTTTATATATATGATTCTTCTTTTTTATTTGTGAATCCATCAATCAATGCTGATCTCCAATTTGGATTCGCATCACTGGTGGACCCATCGTTCCCGTTACTATAAGTTCCCTGTTTTGTTCACTTCATCTGTGTAGCTGTTTGCCTCCGATGATGGTGCAATACCGATTATCACTCTACCTGATCTGCCTTTATTAATATGCAAATACTTTATGAATAACAAGTGCTTTATTGTGTGTGTAAGTTATTTGTATATTCTAACAGTTACAAATTTCACTTGTTAATCAAAACCTTTGCATTATCTGACTTGTTAAAATTTTTTGGTTGGCTATTGTAGATGACCCTGCAGCTATATGCTATCCTTTTAATCTGGTGTTCATAATTTCAGTGCACAAATATTATTAGTATAAAAGCACTTTATTTGAAGGATTGATAGAAAACTGTGTATCCAATAAGACTACATTACAAAGGTCTTGTTTGTAAACTAGAACGTTAACAACCATGTTAGTGCATTACTTCATTGTAAATACAGTAAAAATGTTTGCTCTTGCAGTCCGCTATTTCTACAAAGAGAGAGAATAAAAGTGATATTCACCAGATTTTATGCATTAATTCTGAAATTCTTTGCGTCGAGGTCCATTAAAGTGGGAAGTTACTGAAAGGCATGGCGAGAATACCCTTTAATACCTTTTAAAAATTCCTCCATAAATTCATGAAAATTTAGCAACTGCGCAAAAAGGCATTACGGACAGTGAAGCTGGTCACATAAGCCAGTCATCTGGAAGGCGAACTGAATATCATAATTTTTGGGAAGTACTCTTCTATTAAAGATAATATTTTCCTTCTTTCGACTCGACTGCGCTTAAACATTAATTCGATAGTATTTAGTAAACGAGGCGGTCGGAGGAACCTTTAGAAAACGACGCGCACCTCCGTCGTCTCCTCGGGAAAAATCGATCTGAAAACGGCATCGAACCGCAATGTGAGATGAGACAATCCTCAGCCTCATGACAAATTAGAGCAGCAGATTTTAAATTCATATTAAGACAATGTCACGTCATACGTAATGGTAAAATGAATAATGAATGAGAAATAATCTCTCCGTGAGAGACCTGCGCAGCGAGTTCAAAGGAACGAGAGTGCAAAAGAGAAAATGGAGTAAAAGAGGAGTGAAAAGCGGGGAAAGGAAGGAGGGGGTGGGAATTAAAGAGAACGCTCGTAATTCTCCACCAATCCCATTCGTTTGCTTTGGGTCACCTTCTCGTCTCCGTCGACAGAGGCCGCCGTTACTCCAACCGGATTAATGACTGGATTGTCGGCGGCTCTACCACCTCTTCCCGGGGATCAACGTCACCGAGCGGTGCTGCCATTCCCCTACCGACCCCGTGTTTATCACCCAAGATCGTCTTTTCAAGGCAATTCTCCCATCCGTTTAAATCTCTTCAATGTCATCGAACAAGTTCATCTACAGTAATGGGACTGCTTTTACCCAAAACCTCAATCGTGGGAGGCTCGTTTAATGTCAATGAATCGTTTTCTCCCATTTCTATACATTTTTTATGATAGCGCAAGAGCAATTAACGGGATAGTGATGATTTATTTTCCAACTTTATGTTCAATAAAGCGACAACTATAGAAGCCGAAAGACAAAAGAATATAAGCGGTTCCTAGTCGATGATGATTGATTTAGAATACAATTTCTGCACATCTAACACCAGATGACCTCAACACTAAAACATTTAACAGGGCATAACATTTCCTCAGACCTCTTTTACAACAACAACAATAATAATAATAATAATAATAATAATAATAATAATGACATGGACACTGTTTGGAGTTTTGAGACGGAAGTGACCAGGTGGACGTTTCCGCTGAGGGTCCTGGCTTACTTTCATACAGTCTGGATCTTCCCCCCTATAAATTTTTCATCTTGAGAACGCTAATAAATGGCGGTTCTAAAGCAGCCGTTATCAACCTTTTCACATTCGCGTACAACTATATCAAACAACTAACAAAACATTGCCAACGACCGTTTGGGCCCTTCAGAGGTCTCCCTGTTCAAGTACCACCATCCTCTAAAGGATAGCAGTTTCTCTTCCGAACAACAGATCCATGCTACGATAGAAGAATGATGACGGTTCCAGCTCACCAACTGCTTTGCGGAAGATATACAGAAACTGGTCGACCGTTGGGACCGCTGCCTGAACAAAATTTTTGGCTATATGTAGGCACAATAGTTCCACTTAAACATTGCTAGGAAGCTTTCAAGAAACCAAGTTCGCCCCAAATCTTATAGATCGACAGGTGGCGCTGGATCGCTTTAATCTGGATTCCGTTGCAAATTATCGAATGAGTTTCCTCGGATTACGGTGAATAACGGCAGAAATCGTCGCGACATTTTCAGGAGTAACTGCAGATTGCCTCGGACCAACATTTTCCACTATGTATAACGTAATATCCTTCAGTGCACTACGTACTGCGCCACCTGTCGGCAACATTTGTAACTAATTTTGAAACTTCCGTATAAGATTTTTACGACTTTCGAAATAAACATACCACTTGTTTCATTATTCTATCGATCTCCGTTTCTGAGATATTTGCTCTTAAAATCAGGGAGTCCTTTGTGGGAGACCCTGTAACAAGATTCCTATGCTCTGTGCAATAAAAGAAAAAACTGATATGGTGCCAGAATTTGCTTATAGCCAATCAGAAGCCTGGCTGAGCGCTCAGCTAGGCTTCTGATTGGCTAACAGCCTATTCTGGCACCACGCCCAGTTTTTTCTTTCATTGCACAGAATATAGTAGATGGTTTAAGTAATCTTAAATTAATGATCGTCTTCATAGGTTCATAGGTTCCTAATGCGTGGTATGCATGAGGCTCCGAAAATCTTTGGCCAGAAAGACACTCGCATAGTCTTCAATATTGCCTCTGGTCCTCGAAAGAAAGGTCGCCGTTTCATTGACAAGGATTATACAAAATCTCGGGAGGGGGATAGAAGCAGATATCACACAGACGAAGAGGTTCAGTCAGGACACGTGTTCGGAATGGTTTCACTCGTCACTTACATTACAAGTAATAGTGTTATAGTGGAATAAGTGTGTTATAAATGGCAGGGATAATTTTTATAGATCTTATTGCAATTAGAGTCTTTAACAAAAAAAATGCAATTGTACAACTATGCCAATAAAATCTAGTCGCTCCATTGAAGACGTGAAACCCCCTCCCCACTGGTGGTTACGCTATCAAAAATCAAGTATCTGCTAGCTAAAAGTGTTCTTCTAAAATAATAACTTTAACTACAAAACAACGACAAACCCCCGACAATAAACTTATAGACTCGCGCGGCGATCATGTGGAAACCAAGATGCAGTTATGAGATGATGCTTGGTGAAGAGACGTCGGAATTCGATAAGGGTGAATTTGTGGAATGTCATCTTAGTGACCTGCCCAGCAGGAAAACTGTGGCTAAGTTAAATAGGCCGAAATCAACTCTGACAGTTTTCATGCTTAAGTGGAAGATGGAGGGGCATTACAAGAATGCTAAACGTTGCAGGCGACCAAAAATTGACCAACAGAGATCGCAGAACACTTAAACGTGACGGTCAGTTTTCATTGGAAAAAAGCGAACAGGTTTAAATGATCATCCGCTGGAGCAGTGGGAACCAGTTCTGACAAATGCATAGCAGCTATTGGGTAATTTGATGGTGGTGGCATTATGGTATAGAGATGTTTCACATACCACAAAGACAATCCCAGGTGTCATGTTGTCGTTGCTACTCTGCGATGGTATCATGGGAACAATGTTCGACGCTTAGACTGGCTTGCACAGAAAGTCTCGGGAGCAGCATCCAATTCCATTACACACCAGTGTAAGATTTTGCAAGAGGTTTGTCAGAAAATTCCAATGGATGTCCTCTAGCATGCCTCAAGGCTGGCATCAGCAGTATTGACAATTCAAAAATACAAACCAGACAAACCATTTGCGTAGGTGCTCCATTATTTTTTGGTATATTATGTATTTCTGTATGAAAATCCAAAACAATTAACAACAGGTCATAGATTTTGATAGGTGGCTTCGAAGAGCCTCTAGCATTTTGGAGACTTTTCAGAGAAATTAAAGAATTTAGATGTATGAACCAGATGTTATGTTAACTGGATGACATTAATGGAAAACAAAGGCATAAAAGCACCTTAAAGGATTTAGGTTGGCATTGATATTGACTTAATGAGTCACCTTCACCAAGAAATGCACTTAGAATAAGTCAACAGTTTTCTCTTCTGTGTTTATTCTTCTTACGCTTTTAATACTACAACTTACCAACTTCAAAGCTAGCTTTACAACTTTTAAAACATGGCAAACTTTTCTAGCAGTTCGATTTGGTAGTTGTCGTCGCCGTCATCTCTTCTCCGATCGATTGTTCTGTTTGTCAAATGCATTTCATGGGCGAACAGCATCGCTTCCTTAAAAACAAACCTCTTTTTCGCCGTCTTTTGCCTCGCATTTTGTTTCATGAATAGACTTCTGTCAAACGCCATTCACAAAGTCGTACAGTTTAAATAAAGTTAAAGAAAACAGCGATGCCTTGCCAGTCCAAATATTTTCCTAAAACTTCTTTTACGTTTCTCCTTGAGCGTCGGAGTGTTTGTTTTTGGACACGGTCCCTGGACCCCTACGTGTCACTGGCTACCCCCATTCCCCTAACCCCCTTTTCCTCTTCCACCGTTACTAAGCAACGACCAATGGCTACAGTGTTGATTTCATTTTACACCGCTTCCTCGTCTCCTCTTTTTCACTACCCTTCCTTCTGAGAATCCTTTCCTCACAGCTTTATAAACACTCTGGTAAAGAAGGAGTCTAAAGTTGGAATTTCTATAAAAAG